>CM038793.1:76444716-76492080 GCA_021764765.1 Vicia sativa
CAATCAAATGCAAAATCAAAGAAATTGAATATGTAGGGATGGATATGCATCGATTACGGATGATTTGATCAATGGTGATGATGCATTCTTACTCAAACTACCCTGAGAGCGATGGAATGGTTGGAAAAGTGAAGTGGTGCTTTTGAAATTGATTTTCAAGAATCTTGAAAAAATTTGCAGAAAGGGTTTGGCTTGGCTAGGGTTTCGTGTCGGCAGCTTGTGTACTTACTAGGTATTTATAGAAAATTTGGATGGCAAAGAGAAAAAAAGATTGAATAATCAATGCAAATATTTTCTTTAAAACAAATCAAATATTTGAAAAAATTGATTTTCTCATGAATGCCATAGCTAGCAATTTGGCAAGTCTTGGGCTTTCTTGGGTTTAAGAGATATAAATCCATTCCTTTTGAAAAAAACTTAATTTTCATATTTTATATAATTTATTTTTGAATTGTTATAAAAAACAAATATAAATCATAAAAATAGAAAATCACCAAGGTCAACATTTTATGGGTCAAAATATTGTCATGAACAAGTTTGGATCAAAAGATTTTAGGCCCGTTTGAAAATTTTGCATTTTGACCAAAATGTCCTTTTGTCAGATTAGTCCAAAATTGCTTAACTTCTGAATAGTATCTTGCTCAATTTTCCACATTTTTGAGTGTTCTTGGACTTTGAGAGCTCTAAAGAGTCCTCTAACCAACCTTTTTGTCTCATCTCAATTGGAGTTCCATACTCAATATATCTTCAAAACAAAAGTTGACTTTTGTTGTTGACTTTGAAAAGGACTTGTAATGTTTTAGACCATACCTCTCAAATGAAGCATTTTGGACATTCTTGTGAGACATGAAGTTGTAGAATTTAATTTCCTTCAAAACAAAAGGTGGTGGAAAATTTACGAGAAAGTATGAGAAAAGTTATGATCAGTCAAAGTTCACTTGACTTTTCACTAAAACCCTAATTTAGAAAGTTTGACTTTTGAGCAAATCTTGAGTTTTCTTGATGAATCATGATCAACCTTGATCAAATGATGAATGTAACTCAAAATGAGGATGTTGACCAAAATGAAGTTTGACGCATGTTGACCAGTTGAGTTTTGTCAATCCAATTGATTTTCACCATCGAGCAATTGTCTGAGGAAACTTGACTTGTGAGGCTTGAAACTTGACATGGAGAATCTTTGAAACATGAGGAGGCATGAAGACCATTGGAGATGTTGGAGTCCATCTTGATCTAAGAAATACCAAACCCTAGTTTGGGTTGATTGTCAGGAGAGGTTTGTCTGTCGACTCTTGAGGAATCCTTGATATAGAATGTATGAAATCTCTTGAGAAGATGGAGGAAAATTTTGGGGTATGTTGCCCTGTTCAATCTTCTTGTCTTGGAAGGTTAGATTGGCATCGTTACTTCGTGACACAGGTGAAGATGATTGAACACTGGTACACACGAAAATTGCACTTTCATTGTTGGTGGATGATGCGGAATGGGCTTCTGATGCCATTTGGATGCCATTTGGGGATGAGTGGTACACTAGACTCGAATGTCGATAGAAAAATTGCGGGGATGGGCTTAAGATGCCATCTGGAAAGATCGATCTTTGGGGGAGTGAGCCGTCGCTAGGCTCTGTAGTCGTTGGAAGGAGCATGGAGATGGGCTTAAGATGCCATCTGGAGGAGTCCTCGTTAGGCCGTGTTCATTTTTGAATGAAGTTATTGATTTGCATTGATTTTAACCATATACGGCATTTTGAAAGTGAAGCCTTTGATAAATGTCGGAGATGGGCTTAAGATGCCATCCAGGCGGTGGTGTCACGCTAGACTACGAGTTCTTTGTTAATAATAAGGAATCGAATAACTCTTACGTCTGATTACTACGAGGGAGGTTATAGTTGGCAAAATGTGGATAGCTTCCTGTTGTGCGTGGTGTTGATCCATTTGCATTATCGGAGGATAACCGGAGGCGATCTTCGGATAGTTTTCCGTCGATTCGGGGCTTAATCACGGACTAGTCGTCGGGAGGACAGCAAGGCGGTCTTTGGATAGTTTTCCGTCGATTCGGGGCTTAATCTGGACCGATCGTGAGGAGGACAACAGGTCTTTCGGATAGTTTCCGTCGGGGCTTAATCTGGACTGTTTGCGTCGGTAGTATTTTTGTTTGGAAAAACATGAGGAACTTTGATAGAATATTCGTTAGTCTTATGCAAAATATGATGCATGATTGTATATGAATGGCATATGCATGAATTATGACTTTATGAGTAATGTATGAATGATAGATGTTGTGGTATTTCAAAACATATCCATCTTGAAGAAGATCACGGATGTTGTTTGAGGATTCGACTCTGTTTGGGGATCGAGTAGGTGAGAACCCGCTTTTGAAGGAAGATATCTGGATTCCTCCGATGCACTATCGACCAAGTCTGGCCTAGATATTGTTGAGGAAGGCGAGGAGATTTGAGGCTCGTTGTTGGAGATCTCATATCTGAGACTCTGTGAGGAGAATGCGGGAGGCGATCCGTTAGGGACCTTGCATGTAGATCTGTTGAGGAATGGGAGGCGCTCTCTGGGATTACGAGTGTAGATCTCGCTAGAGTAATTCAAGGAGGCCGGGTTGGAGATCCGAGGAACCCGTTGTAATCTCTGGTTGGTGAATGAAGATGTAGGTTCCTCGATGCACTACTCGACCAATTTTGGATGCGGATCTGTTGTTGGGGAAAAAGGAAAAGGAGAGATATCATTTGGGGATAAATACCTTGATGAGGGTGATTATTCTTGGGCGATGTAACTGCTTAGTTGAGTGGGATTACGGCTCGGCAGTTCCACTTTGCTCTGCTGGGAAGTTGTGTTGTGGTGATACCTCATTAGGGATCATGCTGCGTGGGAGAATGTTTTGGTGACTTTAGTAAATCATCTCAATTCACAGACACTGTAGTAAGTACTTTTGTATGTTCACTTTTCGTATGTTTGTGATTAGATTCTTATTGTCAAATGCATATAATCATTCAAAACAAGCGTTGGACTTATGCAAATAACAACAACGAAAATTGTAAAGAAAAAACTTGCGTTTATTTGAAAGGTGGCATATGGCCCGTGGTTTATACACAAGAAAGGTAAAAAGCTATCTGGAAACAATCTCGTTAAGTTCCACTATGCTAGTACTCATATATTTCAACTATCATCTCCTTCTTTGTCGATGAAAGTGAGTAGGCTGATCTTATTTGAACCTTGAATCTTGATAGTAGTCTAGAGCGGTGATCTGGAAGAGACATAGTCGTAAACTTGAATCCTAACTTGCCTAGACCGCCACTTTCGGGTTTTAGGTCTCTGGGATACCCTTTTTGCAGCCGCCTTTTAGGGTTTTCGACTTGCGGGTGTACATGTTTTGTATATATCCTTAACTTTTGCCCGAACCTTTTTGGTTACGGATTCCTTATTTTGCCTAGGTCGATCGACCTAGCGGGTATTATCGTAGTATTTTTACTATACTGCGTTCACGAGGTGTGAAAGTCTTCTTATCCATGGTGCTAAGTATCATAGCTCATAGGAAAACATCTTGACTACAAATGGTCCCTCATAGGTGAGTCCATTTTCCCAGGGATCACCTTGTGGAAGAATGATGCGCTTGACTACTAGATCACCGACTTGGTAGACTCGGTGCTTGACCTTCTTGTTAAATGCTCGATCATTCGCTTGATAAATCATCCATAGCGAGATGGGCCATCGCTTCTCATCAATCAAATTAATCTGGTCAAAAATGATGCGGACCCAATCGTCTTCGTCTTTCTGCCTCTTGGAGGACTGCGGTTGAGTATCCCCGAACCTCGATGGGTAAGGCGGCTTCCATCATTATCTGAGAGAAAGGGTTGCCCATGGATGTTCGTGCCGTAGTGCGATAACCATGAAAAAGCAAATGGTAACATCTCATGCCAATCCTTGTAAATCCTGTCATCTTACATATAATCTTCTTAATGTTCTTGTTGGCGGCTTCTACATGATCATCTTAGGCCGATAAGGAGAAGAGTTGTGATGCTTGATCTTGAGCTGCGTGCGAGTTCGGTGATCATCTTGTTGAAGATTGGAACCGTTATATATCCTTTGGGGTGCCATACCGAGATAAGGTTATGCTTGATGAATGAGCCTGACATTCTTAGTAACGGATCTGACAGTGCTTCTACCACTTGAGTAAAGTAATCGGTTGCCACAAGGATGGCTTGATGTCCATTGGGCGTGGCTTAATTTCTCCAATCATGTCAATGCCCCACATTGCAAAAGGCCAGGAGAGGTTAAAGCGTTCGGAGTCTTGGAGGTGCGTGTACTTTATCGGCATACTCTGGAATTTGTGACAAGATCGAGCGTATGGTGACAATCAACTTCCATGGTGGACCAATAGTAACTGTTCTCAAAATCCTCTTAGCCATGGTGTGTCCTGGGATGGGTACCAAATGTGCCTTCGTGTAACTCTTCCATGATACGTATTGCGTTTTACGATCTACCACAGCGGAGTAAGCACAAGTAAATGGTTGCGCTTGTAGATGCCGTTCTTGAGGAAGAATTTGGAGCAAATCTTCTCATGAACTTCTTATCATTGTTGAGATGCCTACAGTGTTCACTGATCTCAAGATACCTCTTCGTCATAGTACCAAGGTTTCTCTTACGTATCAACTCTTAATCTGTTGGTTAGTCGAACTTCAATGATGATTTGGGAGCCTCGTTGTCCCATCTAACCTTGAACATAGATGACATAGTAGCCAATCGTGCCTGTGATTCTCTTCTCGTGGAATATGATCAAAAGTCTCTTAGTAGGGATCAAACTCGAACATGCTCTCGTCGGAATGAGATTCGGATGCTTAGTATCCCACTTCTTATCGGTGATCACTAAAGTGAGTCTCCATACACTTATAGAACTTGATTCTTAAGTCATGACTTTAAGACCCATGATGCGCCCGTATTCGGCCATGTTGTTAGTGCAGCGAAACATAATCTGGCGGTGAAAGTATGTCACTTTGTGGGGGATGTAATGATGGCGCCAATGCCATTGCCAAGTCGTTGAGGCTCCATCAAAGACCATGGTCCATCGGGATCCTTGTTCGGGTCCTTAAATGGGCACAGTTCTTCATGTCGATGACTAGTAAAACATCTTCATCTAGAAATTGAAGCTGCATAGGCGATAGTCATCTACTTGATGAGCCAAATGATGGCTTACACTTCCTTTGATTGCTTCGAAAGTGTCTTGGATGTCATATTCGGTCAAGATCATTTGCCATCTTGCTATTCTTCAGAGGCGGTTTCTCAAATATGTATTTTATCGGATCCATCTTGAAATCAACAAGGTAGTGTGGTCGACATATCTTCTTAGTGGTGAGCGTGACCAAGCGTTGCAAGTTTTCTCAGGGTGAGTATCTTGTTTCACGATCGGTAAACTTTGCTAAGGTAGTATATTGCATGCTCTTTTCGCGGACTCGTCATGTTGCCCAACACACCCATTGAATTCTCTAACAACATCGAGTACATGATAAGAGGTCTTCCTTTGGCGGACGCATCGGGATAGGAGGATTAGAGGTACTCCTTGATTTTGTCAAAAGCGATCGGCAATCGTCGTTCCGTTCCACTACTTGATCTTTCTTTAATAACGAAGATTGGCTCACAAGTAGCGATTAGATGTGCAATGAATCGGCAATGTAGTTTAGTCGGCGAAAACCTCGACTTCCTTCTCGGTCGGGAGGCTGGCATCTCTTGAATAGCTTTAACCTTGGTGGGTCGACTTGATACCTTTGCGACAACAAACCCTAGGAGTTTTGGGATCGACTCCAAGGTGCACTTGTTAGGATTAAGTCTTAGTTGTACTTCTTGACTTTGTCAAAGCGGTTTAATGAATCAAGATGTTCTTCTTGATTTGTGATCGAGCTATCATGTCGTCGACGTAGACCTCTATCTCGTGATGAATCATGTCATGAAATAATGTCACCATAACGCTAATAAGTGGCGCCCGTTTCATTCAGAATGGCATAACCTTGTGAAGAGTGCCTTTTTATGTAAAAGTAGTCTTCTCCATGTCTTGAGACCATTTTGATCGATTATAGCAGGAGAAACCATCCATGAAGGAGAAAACCTTATCTTGGCGGTGTTGTCAACGAACATCAATATGAGGAAGTGGGAAATCGTCTTTGGACTCTTTTGTTCAGATCTCGTAATCCACACACATTCGTACCTTGCCATCCTTCTTAGTACGGGCACCACATTTCAACCTTTGTGGATAAGTAATGACTAAACCGACGTTAGAACTTCATAACCCGGCTTTGATTTTCTCGACATCTCGGGGCATCGGCGAACCTACATTTCCTTTGGAGAAAACCTTCTTTTGTCGGTAATCGGTGTACCACAATATCAATGTCTAACCAGCATGTCTTGTGACCAAGCAAAAACCTCAATATAGTCTCGTAGCATCTGAACCAACCTTTCTTTGACTTGTTCTCAAGATCCGCTCCTATCTTGATCTCTTTTCATCTTCATCGATTACCCAATTCTGACCTCGACTTGCTCTTCGTGTGGTGTATAACTTTCGCTCTTCTTTGTACTTGATCTGGAAGTTCTCTTGCACTTCACAATCTTCCTCACTTTAGTCTTGCTTGGTAGATCGGATTATAAGTCATATTTAATAGCATAGCATTATATGAGATTCGGAGTGATTCTGCGATGTATCACGTGGGTGTGTAAGAAACACATAGCTTTTGAAGGGGTGATAAAGTAAAGAAAGAAACAAACAATTGAATGCAAAGTCAACAATTTATTGAATGAAAATCATAAGCGACGGATAATAACCCTATGAAACAAGCCATGATGCCCGGGCAAAACTAGACTTTCAAAGTTTATTATTCAAAACATAAAAAATCGAAAAGCAAAACAAAACAAAAGATTACTCGACTAAAGGAGATTGGTATAGCGTCTTGAGTCTTCCAATTCTTGAGCCCGATGCAGGTTGGGAAGATCCACTTGCGATGTCGAAGTCGTTGGTAAATCTTCTATATGGATTCCACTTTGGGCGTCACGGAAGGAAGTTGGCGGCACGTTCGCGCGTATCATCTTGACCCTTGATGGTGAAGCCTAAACCGGTCTTGTCGGATTTGAAGGGAAGATCGGAGGTGACCCAAATAGTACTACCTTCTTCAACGGCTTGAGCATCTTTCGGTGAGGCCATCCTAGGCGGACTTGTGTAACCGGGAGTGGCGGGAGAGTCAGCAGGCATGACTCTGGTATTGTTTCAAAAGCTTGACAGGAGTCTGAAGAATTCACCTTCCATCTCGAGTATCGGAATTTGTAGATGGTGACCATATACTCTTCTTCACCACATCTTAACAACCTTCCCTTTCCTTGGTACTTGCTTCGATGCAAGGTAGAGGTGAGCCACCCCATGTATCCAGGGCGTCCAGTAGGCAAGAGTAAGTGGGCGGATGTCCATGACAAAGAAAGTGGAGTCAAAAGTGCGGGCCGACTTTAGCGGTGAGAATGAGCTCTCAATCTTGTTAAGCTTAGAACCATCAAAGCTCTCACAATAATGTCCTTTGGGTCTCAAACCAACGAATCAAGTCGATCAAGCGATCTTGGAAGGATATTGAGGCGAGCCGGTATCCCCAAACATGAGACAATGTAGTGCATTCCAATAGAGATGTGCAAGGCTTTGTTGTGTTCTTTCCGTGATCATATCGACATCGAGAGAAGCCTAGGCCGTTGTTGGCGGCCAGGCTAATACAAACTTCAAACTGATTGGGTGGTAGTGTCTTGCGGCACGTGAGCATTCTTGAAACTTCACCAAGGCATTAGCATGAGCCTCGGGCCAAGAGTAGAGCAAGCATGGATATCTTGGATGATCATGTCCCAATGTTCCACAACATTGTAGTCACTCTTCTTGATAATCTTTAGAATTTCCTCCATTTCTTGTTTGGAGTATCTTGATAACTTCCTTTAGTATTAGTTGAGCAGGATAAGTCAGTTCTTTCCCTCAACTTGGGAATGGATTGAATTGGAATCAGTGAGTCATGATGTCTTTGGAGGAGAGATATTTGGAGAGAATACTCTTCGGTTAAGTCACCTCTGGATCAGGTGATATTGTCAATGTAGGAATGGTAGCTTCAACTATAAGATCTCAATGGTCGGAGGGTCTTGCTTGGCCATGATAGTAAACATCGACTCCATAGTTCCAGGATAGCTTTGTCGAGAGGAATATGGGCTGGTCTTGGAGAAGTAATAATGAGGTGCCACTCTAGATGCAGAATCAATGGAGGAAATCCTTATTGTGTTAACATCGGCATAGTCTTAGGAAATCGTCACGTCCGGTTGCTTTAACATCTTCATAGGAATCTTGTAGCTCTAGAACGGTGTACTTCACCATGTAATCATACTTTCCATGGCTGCCCAAGGTATCCCACACAGATAGTGCAGTTCGTTCGCATTGTCAATCTTGACTTAGACATTTCTTCACAACTTTTGCCGGTGGTTTGAAATAGTATCTCGGTTATCCATCATGCCTGAACCGTCTTCTCGACCAAGCAAACCATCGAGCGGATGGGCTGCAGACGATTCTCGGGCATCTGGATTGACACCGGCTTGGCAAATTCTTCTTGATCATCGAGGAATGGTCAAGTCATCTATGTTGAAAACATAAGTATCTCGTCCTGACAACATTGGAACTCTTGTCATGGTTAGGCATGGCGTTGATCACATTGGTCTCGATGGGAGGTCAAACTCAATATCTGCTTTGCTTGATCATATCTTGAATCTTGTTCTTGAGCCCGAATCATCGATTACTATGTCACAGGCTATTGGAATGGTAGCACACTTAGCATTAGGATTGTACCGGAAAAGTGTTGACATTTTGAGGAGGATCCCTCAAGGTAATTTCTGCTTTCACATGTGTTGCAAGGCTTGAGACAAAGGCATGTTGATCTTAGTAAAGCATCTTGGTGGCGTTACGTTAACCAGCGTTGTCTGTGAGGTTGTCTTGATGTAGGATTGGAGATAACAGCCCCCCACAGTTAGCGCAGTCGGTCTTGGCTCGGCTTTTCGACCATACACGTAGCTTCTTTCTTACCACCAAAGATCTCTTTGCGGCATTTGAAGATGACTCTACTTGAATCTTTCCTCTTGATACCGACTTCACGCTCGCTTGTAAAATCAACTCGGTGAATCCGGTTGAAGTTTCAATCGGATGATTGAAGAATGGACTGTCGGTGTCCCATGAACATATCAACCAACTCCCTATTGGACAAGGGTGGTTGAACTCTTTTGCTAGATCTCTCCCTTACAGCATACTCTTTGAACTTCTCGTCATGACCCATAGACATGCTTTGTAGTTGCATGAGTGGGTGTCAATTGACATTGTACTCATGCTGCCATGAAAGCATCTAAGTCACTCCAAGTGCGGATACGGTCATTCTCTGGTGATAGTACCATTCAAGCTGAGTTAGGACAAACTCTCTTGAAAATAGTGCATCACAACTTTCTGTCATCATTGTGGGGATTGATCTTACGGACATAGGACTTCAAATGCAACTTAGGGCAAGACATGCCATCATACTTAGCAAAGTAGGAACTTTGAACTTGGGAGGAATCCACTCCGGGGACAAGACTCGGATCATCAAAATTCAGCCGGACATCTTGATTTTTTCATTGTGAGCACTTCAAGTTGCTTGTACTTGTCATCTTCATCAAGTATTGACCATCATCATAGTTCTTCTCAAGCTGGTGGCCTTTCACCCTTGTTACTTTGCTCATCCTCCTTCTTGACACTTCCTTGAGAGAGCTCGATTCGATAACCACTCTGGGACCTCCTTTGTAGCGTCGCCCATGTTGAGAAACCAACAACCTTCTTCTTTTTGTTGATGAGCTTCTTGGATCTTCTTGGCCTTGGACCAAGCTGGTGGCTTATCTATGACATTACGAGCTTGAAGATCTTTGTGGTGTTCGAGCCATTTACGCTAAAATAAATAGCGAGCAAATGAGAAAACCAATCTTCAATGTACTGTGATGCAATGTTATGCTATGATATGCAATGTTTATGCGAATACAATACAATGTTTTCAAGGACCTTAGAGATTTAAATTTGTTAAACAAGCAATGAACAAACATTTATTAGTACTTCTTTTTATTCTTTTTTCTTTTTAAGTACAAAAGATAGTTCAAAACAATAAAGAAAAACATATAAATCTAAAACTACAGTCTCCCATGGGCTTCCTCTTGGTGCCGATGTGGCGTTGATGTTTAGCTCCTCGTGAAGTAGCTTGGTCAACTCTAGCACTTTCTTCTCACTTGCATACTTTGAGCTTCAAGGTATCCCTCTCTTCTTTAAGTTGAATCGGATCTCTTCAAGTCTTCAAAATCGTTAGGCATGTCGGATGGAGAATGAGTGGTCGTCACCTATAGCAGAGGTTCCATAATTCTTGGTAAACGGTATGAATGGCATCATGAGGTTTGAGCTCGAGCTCGCACCATTTGAGGTAAGGTTCCCAAGGAATGAGTTGGTGCCCCAAAGTCTTGGTATCGATCTTCTTTACCATGCCGACATGTATGAACCTTCGTCGATAATGCAGGATCGTGATTGTAGTCGAACACAATATCTTGGAGAAGCATATCATGCGGACCATCTCTTGAGCAAAACAAACTGACGTAGAGCTAGAGAAGGGTTGTAAGTAATATCCCCTTATACCAAGTAGTGGTACATTAGAAATTCTCCACAACCTCAATGAAGGTGAAGTCCTTTTGAGAGAAGGCTCCAGCGGATATGTCGAATGAGAGAGTGACATTAGTCTTTGAGACCACTCTCCTTTGTTCATTCTTCAAAGCGTGGAGGAAGGTGCGAAATAAACCACCTCAAAAGTAACGGTATGCAACACATGAGAGTTCCTTGTCTCTTAGTGAAATGCAGTGTGGAGAGAATGCGGGATGTCTCAAGTAAAGTAGGCCTTTGGATTGCGGGTAGAAACTTGATGGCGTTGACATCTATGAATTGATCGAGTTAGGGAATAGAAACAAACCATAGATTAGCAAGGCCACAATGTCTTCGAATGCATGGAAACTCATAACTTTGAGGAATTCTCGGGCTTTCTTAATGGAACTTGGAAAGTAAACCCTTAACTCCACTCTGGTTTCCCAATTGGCTTCATGTCTAAGCGCTTAGATGTAAAGCGGATCAATGTCTTCATACTTAGGAACCTTTTCTAGACGGTGAATGGCATTTGATCAAGAATAGGTATCCCAAGTAGCTTAGAGAACTCTTCAAGGTAGGAACCAAGCGATAATCAGGGAATGTAAAGCAATGGTGTTCGGATCAAAGAAGCGGAATAGGACATATCATATCTTCTTCAAAGCCGGAGATAACCAAGTCAAGTAGATAACCATGTCTTTTGATGAGCGAGCATGATTAGGAATTTCGAAACCAATTCTTTGAGCTGAGAAGGTATACCCATGAAGTTGATTGGATAGTCTTTCTAAAGCCATAAT
This sequence comes from Vicia sativa, assembly GCA_021764765.1. NCBI lineage: Eukaryota > Viridiplantae > Streptophyta > Magnoliopsida > Fabales > Fabaceae > Vicia > Vicia sativa. Next base: position 76,456,209 of record CM038793.1, read on the forward strand.
ACAAAGCAGAGCAAAGATAAATCCTAGGTCCTTGAAATAGTTAGAAATGATATGCAATGCAAATGATGTCATGATGTCATGTTTGGCACACACAAACAAATCACACAATGAGCCTAGGTTTAAGGCTTGCAAGAGGTATAGGTGATTACTGTCATACCAAAATTTTCCCTCGTCTACTCGAAGTTTCATACATCTACTCAGTTCTCGAGTTGATCGGACAAACTCTCTCTAGACAATCAACCCAAACTAGGGTTTGGTATCTCCAGGACAGATGGACTTCCAACATCTCCAATGGTCTTCATGCCTCACATATGCTAAAGAATCTCCATGTCAAGTTTCAGCCTCATGAGTCAAGTTTCCTCGGGCAATTGCTCGAATGGTTGAAAATCGATTGTATTGGACAAAAAGTCAAGCGTAGTCAACATACAGTCAAAACTTCTGATTTTGGTCAACATCCTCATTTTGAAATTACATTCATCATTTGATCAAGGGTTGATCATGATTCATCAAGAAAACTCAAGATTTGCCAAAAGTCAAACTTTCTAAATTAGGGTTTCTAGATGAAAAGTCAAGCTGAACTTTGGTGATCATAACTTTCTCATACTTTCTCAGAAATTTTTCCACCACCTCTTGTTTTGAAGGAAATTCAATTCTCTACAACTTCATGTCTCACAAGAATGTCCAAAATGCTTCATTTGAGAGGTATAGCTCAAAAACATTCTGGGTCATTTTCAAAGTCAACAAAAGTCAACTTTTGTTTGAAGATATATTGAGCATGGTAACTCAATTGAGATGAAACCAAAGACATTGTTTAGAGGACTCTTAGAGCTTTCAAAAGTCCAGGAACACTCAAAAATGTGGAAAATTGAGCAAGTTACACCATTCACAAGTTGGAAATTTTGGAAGAATGCACAAGAGATACTTCAAAAAATCAAATCTTTTGCAAATGGGCCTATTTTTCTTCATCCTAACTTGTTCCTCATGCAATTAGGAATATCCAAGCCCAATGCCACGAATTTTTGATTTATTTTTCTATTTAATTTGTAATTTATTTATTTAAATGCAAATTAAATCTTAAAATAAATTATAAAATCAAATTAATTGGAAGATTGATTTTTATTGCTTTCTTGTGATCAATCAACCCATAAATGCCACAATTTGAAATTGGATCAAATTTGGCAAGATTGGATTGAAATTGGACAAAATTTGAAAATTTGATTTCATGAGAATATCAAATTTGATTTCCATTGAATGTTGATAAATTCTTCCCAAAACATTCCAAATCCATCCGATATAAATACATGATGCATACTATCAAGAGAAACGAAAAAATTGGCTCGAAACCCTAATCCAAACTCAAAAAATCGTGTTCTTGAGCAATTGGCAATCCTTGTTCGGCCAGTTTCATCGTTTGAGGTGTCCACACATTCCTTGAAACTCGGGTGATTCGGATACTTACATTGCCAAATCATCAGAATCAAGAAATACGATTTGGTTTGTTCTTTTTCAAAATTCGATTTCTATTTTCATGCATTTTTAACACGTTTTGTTGTTGTTTTGTGATTAGTAGGAAGATTGCAAGCGATACGGGTTGTTTGATTGAGTTCCATGGCTTAGAACTTGTATTGCCATTGTTAGGGTTCACAGTATCGAATTAGGGTTTCTCTATACGGGAAAAAATTGGACCATGTAGACTATACCATTGCATCGGAATGATTTCAAGAATCGAACCATGGCCTTAGAACTTATTTATATTATGTTGCTTGATTTTCAATTTTGCGGGAACAGCGTCGAAGACCATGGCCGATGGACTTTTAAAATTCAAATTGGAGAAGAGCGAAGTGCAGGCGGAGATAAGTGGAATAGGGGGCGGCAGTGCTTGTATTTCACTCGTTCCGGTTTTCAAACGGATGCACACATGGCGTAGCGGTCAGTGAAGGATCTCAGGTTTGAAGGCACGGGGCCAGTTCGACCATGCTAAGACCATCTACGGTTTCTTTTACAAAACTCAATTATTTTCATATTTTCTTATTTTTAATATTTCATTCATTTAATTATTTTCATGATTTTTATGCATTAAAAATTACCAAAACATTTTTTCTTTTCACATTATTTTCATAAAAATCTTTATTTAATTTAATAAATTAAAAATATAATTTTTGCATGCATATTTATTTTATTTTATTTTTGCATTTAAATCATTATAAATTGCATTTTAATTATTAAATCTTTCAAAAAATCCCAAAAATTATTTTAATATATTTATCTTATTTCCATATATTAATTTTCTCATATTAAAATTGCATTTTCTAACATTTTCTCTTATTTCAATTTCATCATATTTCCGTTTTCTTATTCTTTCACGGGTTGCTCCGATTAGGACGTTTTCTTTTATCGTTTATTTTTCCAATAATGTAATTGCTCATGGGTTGTAATAGTTTAATCTAGGTTTTTATTTTCCATGAGTTTAAATTATGTATCGCCCCAGCCATGTAATAAGCGTAGGTTTACCTTCCGCATTTACATTCCATTTACTTTCCTTTCTATCAATTGTTAGTAATTAGGCGTGTATGGCAAGATAATAATTGGACATAGCTCACTAATCTTCAAGATAAAATATAAATTTGACACACTCTACGCACCCTTAGGATAATTCTCTCTCATGCCTTTTCGATTCAAAATGGTCATCCCTCGAGCGTAGAGGTATTCTAGCACGTGCCTTCAAACAAATCATCATAGTCCCTTCGATACAAAGATCATAAGACCCACGATGTCACCTCCGAATACATGATCTTGACCCTCGATTGTCGCCTACGAAAAATGATGATAGTCCTTGATGTGCTAGGATACTTCCTAAGTTGCCTTCTATGACCATCCGATGTCCCTTGAATGTCCGCTTACATCCAGAATGGAGCTACCTACTAACTAATGGTATGGCTAGCGCTATTCTAAAGGAATGTAAAAGTGCAACACCAGTTACGGTGGGTAAATAAGTCTCTTAGTTGCTTGCTCTATCAAATGCTTTTCACCACACACTCAAAGTTCAAATTCTTTTCAAAACAAAAAACATTTCCGAACACTTTGTATACACTCCTACATGAGTCATTACAAAGTCAAAGCGAAATGCCTTTTCAAAACATTTTGTCAAACACACAAGAAAGCAATTTTAAAAGTGATCTAGAGCAACTAAGAGCGTAGATAACTACGGATGGAAGGGGTGCTAATACCTTTTCATAACCATTCTCCGAACTCGAGAATCTAACGAAGGTCTTTTCTTTACTTTTACCTTCCTTAATTGGATAAAAATAAAAGTCGGTGGCGACTCTTGCTATCCGCACATTTGGATACAAAATCCTACAAAGTCGGTTCACCGTATCACAGGCGGCGACTCTGTTGGACCACTTAAAGAGAAATTGCCTTAGGTTTCTAGATCATTTATTGCTTTTTGTTTGACTTGTATGCTTTATCTTTAAGGGTTGCTTGGGTATTATATTGTTGGGGATCCTACACGGATCGGGTTTCCTTTTAGGTAAGTGGCATTAGATCATCGCGACCGCTAGCGTATCTACTGGCGGTCAACATGATGGCTACGTTAGCGTGACACTTTGGTTGTCCGATACTCTTCATTCCCAAGTTGAAGATAGTATTTGGCTTGCGTGGTGTCATCAGCGCTAACTAAACTTTTAGAACCTTAATTGACCCATCTTGGCCATTAGAAGGTAGTGAGATGGCGGCTTTGGTGTAGACCGAGGTTGGTTGATACTCGATGCTACGCTCATTGAGATCGGACTTTTGGGACATTTTGATCGACCACTTGGCGTCGTATTGAAATAAGCGCCTCGAGAAAGATCGTGATATGAGATTCCTAGAACCGGTTACTATTATAGGGAGGATGAACCAACTCAAACTTTTGGTGGGTAATCACCTATACCTCATGCAAGCCTTAAACCTAGGCTCATTGTGTGAATTGTTTGTGTGTGCTAAACATGACATCATGACATCATCCGCATTGCATATCATTTCTAACTATTTCAAGGACCTAGGGATTTATCTTTGCTTTCTGTTTTGTAGGGATTATGGCTTCTAGAAGACTATCGAATCAACTTCATGGGTATCCCTTCTCAACTCAAAGAATTGGTTTGAAATTCCGACCATGCTCGGTTCATCAAAAGACATGGTTATCTACTTGATTTGGTTATCTCCGGTTTTGAAGAAGATATGATGCATGTCCTATTCGGTTCTTTGATCGAAACACCATTGCTTTACATTCCATTATCAGTTGGTTCCTACCTTGGAAGAGTTCTCTAAGCTACTTGGGATACCTATTCTTGACCAAATGCCATTCACCGGTTTGGAAAAGGTTCCTAAGTTCGAAGACATCGCATCCGCCTTACATCTTAAGCGCTCAGACATTGAAGCCAATTGGGAAACTAGAAGTGGAGTTAAGGGTTTACTTTCCAAGTTCTTAATCAAGAAAGCCCGAGAATTCCTCAAAGTTATGAGTTTCCATGCATTTGAAAACATTGTTGCCTTGCTAATTTATGGTTTGGTTCTATTTCCTAACTCGGATCAATTCATAGATGTCAATGCCATCAAGTTGTTCCTTACCCGTAATCCAGTGCCTACTTTACTTGGAGACATCCTGCATTCTCTCCACACTCGTACTACTAAGCGACAAGGAACTCTCATGTGTTGTACCGTTACTTTCTAAGGTGGTTTATTTACCTTCCTCCATCTTTTGAAGAACGAACAAAGGTTGAGATGGTCTCAAAGATTGATGTCACTCTCTCATTCAGATATCCGTTGGAATCTTTTCTCTCAAAAGGACTTCACATTCATCGGCGTTGTGGAGAATTCCTAATGTACCACTCCTTGGTATAAGGAGGTATTACTTACAACCCTTCTCTAGCTCTACGTCGGTTTGGTTTTGCTCGAAGAGATGGTCCACATGATATGCTTCTCCAAGATATTGTGTTCGATTACAAACGATCTCGAGTGCCGCGAAGGTTTATACATGCTTGGGGCATGGTAAAGAAACGATACCAAGACTTTGGGGCACCGAACTCCATTCCTTGGGAACCTTACCTCAAATGGGTGCGAGCTCGAGCTCAAAACCTCATGATGCCATTCACGCTTTGTTCTACCGGAATTATGGAACTGCGCTGTGGGTGACATACCCTTTATTCTCCATCCCGACATGCCTCTGATTTTGAATACTTGAAGAGATCCTCGATTCGATTTTAAAGAAGAGAGGGATACCTTTGAAGCTCGAAGTATATGCGAGAAGAAAGTTCTAGAGTTGACTAAGCTACTTCACGAGGAGCGAAACATTTACGCTTACCAAGAGGAAGCGCCATGGGAGACTTAGAGCTTTAGGATGTTTTTGTTTTCTTTTATTGTTTTGAATTATCTCTTGTACTTAAAAAGAAAAATAATGAAAAGTACTAATAAATGTTTGTTCATTGCTTGTTTAACAAATTTAAATCTTTAGGTCCTTGAAAACATTGCATTGCATTCGCATAAACATTGCATATCATAGCATAACATTGCATCACGTACATTGGAGATTGGTTTTCCATTTGCTCGCTATTTATTTTAGCGAAATGGCTCTTGAGCGGATCACAAAGATCTCCAAGCTCTGCCGGCCAGATGTTTACCTCCTTGGTCCAAGATCTCAAGAAGCTCATCAACAAGAAGAAGAAGGTTGTTGGTCTCTCAACATGGGTAGACGCTACAAAGGGTCCAAAGTGGTCATTGATCGAGCCTCTCAAGGAAGTGTCCATACCGAGGAGTACCAAGGGTGGTGAAGATGACCACGTGAGCCAAAGAAAGAGGAGAGGACCGCTCGATTATAGCCAAGACTACGATGAAGATGACAAGTACAAACAACTTGAAGACCGCTCTAAATGTTTGGAAAACTCAAGATGTCCGGCTAAATTTTTGATGATCCGAGTCTTGTTCCTAGTGTTGTGATTCCTCCCAAGTTCAAAGTTCTACTTTTGCTAAGTATGATGGCATGTCTTGCCCTAAGTCGCATTTGAAGTTCTATGTCCGAGATCAATCCACCGGCGATGAAAGTTGTGGATGCACTATTTTCAAGAGAGTTTGTCCGAAACTTAGTTGGAATGGTAATCACGCAGAGAATGACCATATCCGTATTTGGAGTGACTTAGCCGATGCTTTCGTGATGAGTACAATGTCGAATTGACACCCACCGCTACCAAAGCATGTCTATGGGTCGTGGACGAGAAGTTCAAGGAGTGCTGCTTAAATGGAGAGATCTAGCAGTGTAGTTCACCACCTTGTCCAATAGGGAGTTGGTTGATATGTTCATGGGGACACCAGACAGCCCATTCTTCAATCATCCGATTGGAAATTCTTCATCCGGATTCACCGAAATGATATGACAAAGCGTTTGAAGCGGTATCAAGTGGGAAGATCTATAGAGTCATCTTCAAATGTCGAAGAGATCGGTGCTAAGAAAGAAGAATCGTGTATGGTCGAAGGAGCCAAGACCGACCGTGTTCAACGGGGGGTTATGATCTCCAATCCTACATGCAGAAACCTCGGTGACAACAGCGTAACGCGTAACGGCATAAGATGGTTAAGATCAACATGCCATTGTCGCAAGCCTTGCAACATGTTGAAAGCAGAGTGATAACCTTGAGGGATCCTCCTCGAATGTCAACACTTCCTCTCCAGTACAATCCAAATGCTAAGTGTGCTTACCATTCCAATAGCCGGACATAACCGACAATTGTTGGCTCGAAGAACAAGATTCGTGATATGATTGAAGCTAAGTGATTGAATTTGATCCCTGTTGAGACCGAATGTGATCAACGCGCCTATGCCTAACCATGACAAGAGTTCCAATGTCATGGACGATACTTATGTTTTCAACATAGATGACTTGACCATTCCTCGATGATTGGTGAAGAATTTGTTGCAAGCGGTGTCAATCCGTGATGCCCAGAATTGTCGTTGGTGCCCCTCGCACTGATGGTTGTGCTTGGTTGAGAAGACGTTTCGGTGCATGATGGATAACCGTGAGATACTATTTCAAACCACCTATGCGTAAGCCGTGAAGAAATGTCTAAGTTGAAGATTGACAATGCAAACGAACTACTATCTCGTGTGGGATACCTTGGGGCAACCAAGTGGAAAATATGATTACATGGTGAAGTACATCGTTCTCGCAGCTACAAGATTCCTATTGAAGATGTTAAGGCGACCGGATGGGGTGACGATTTCCCGGAAGATTGTGCTTGATGTTAACACAATAAGGATTTCCTCTGCGATTACCTGCCTAGAGTGGCACCTCTCATTATCACTTCCCAAGGCGGTTCCATTTCCGACAAAGCTATCCCTTGGAACTATGGAGTCGATGTTTACTATCATGGTGTCAAGCAAGACCCTCTGACCATTGAAGATTCTGTTGAAGCTTATTTTTACGACATTGACAACATGACCGGATCAAGCAAGGGATATGGAAGGTTCTTCTCCAGATCTCTCCTCCGATCCGACTCCATTTCGACCTTCTACTCCACCAATATCCAGAGGGAAAGAATCGGGACTCGTCACCCGCCAGGGGTGAAGTTATCGAACAAGAAATGGAGGGAAACAAGATCATCAAGAAGAGTGATTACAATGTTGTGGAGCGATAGACAGACTCAGTCCAAAATTTCCATGCTCGCTTTGCTCTTGTGCTCCGAGGCTCATGCTAATGCCTTGGTGAAGTTTTCAGAATGCTCACGTACTGCAAGACACTACCTTGATCAATTTGAAGTTTGTATTGATAGCCCGGCCGCCAACAACGGCCTAGGCTTCTCGATGTCGATTTGACTCTTCGGAAAGAACACAACAAAGCCTTGCACATCTCTGTTGAATGCAAGGGCACTACACTATCTCATGTTTTGGTGGATACGGTTCGCTCTCAATATCCTTCAAAGATTTTTTGATCGACTTGATGTCGAAGGGTTGGTTCGAGACCGTGACATTATTGTAAGAGCTTTTGATGGTTCTAAGCGACGGTACTTGGAGAGCTCACTCAAGTTAAAGTCGGTTCCCACTTTTGATTCCACTTTTTTGTCATGGACATCCGTCCACTTACTCTTGCCTACTTGGACGCCTTGGATACATGGGGCCAGTATTTTCTACTTGCATGAAATAAATACCAAAAGGGAAGGTTGTTACGGATGTGGTGAAGAAGAATATATGGTCACCATCTACAATATTCCAATACCTTGAGATGAGGGTGAATTCTTCGAGACTCCTGCTGCTTTTGAAACAATTCCAGTCATGCCTGTTGACTCTCCTCACCCCGAAGATGCTAAAGTTCCGCCTAGGATGGCTTCCACCGAAAGATGCTCAAGCTGTTGAAGAAGGTAGTACTATTTGGGACAACTCTCGATCTTTCCTTACAAACCGACAAGACCGGTTTAGGCTTCACCACCAAGGGTCAAGATGATACGCGAACGTGCCGCCAACTTCCTTTCCGTGATCGTGGTGGAATACATGCTATAGAAGACGACGACAACGACTTCGACATCGCAAGTGGATCTTCCCAACTCGGATCATGAGCTCAAGAATTGGAAGATCAAGACATCATACCAATCTCCTTTAGCGTGAGTAATTGCTCTTGTTTTGTTTTGCTTTTCGTATTTCTTTATGTTTTGAACAATAAACTTTGAAAGCCTAGTGCTTGCCCGGCATCATGGCTCGCTTACAGGGTTATTATCTCGTTGTTTGCGTTTTCATTCAATAAATTCGTTGGACTTTTGCATTCAATTGTTTGTTTTCTTTCTTTACTTTATCACCCTTCAAAAGCTATGTGTTTCTTACACACACCCACGTGATAATCGAGAATCACTCCGAATCTCGTTAATAACAACTATGCTAGTGCTAAATATGACTTCGATAATCCGATCTACCAAGCCAAGACGAAAGTGAGGAAGATTGTGAAGTGCCAGGAGAACTTGCTACAAAGAAGAAGAGCGAGTTATCCACCTGAAGAGCGAGTTGAGGTTGTGAATTTGGGTACCGACGGCTTAAAAGAGATCAAGATAAGAGCGGTCTTGAGGATGTGTTAAAGAAAGGTTGGTTCGATGCTGCTAGACTATATTGAGGTTTTGCTTGGTCATACGAAGACATGCCCGGTTTGACATTGATATTGTGGTACACCGATACCGACAAAAAGAAGGTTTTCTGGAAGCAAACAGTATGTCTGTCGCGTGGCCCCGAGATGTCGAGAAAATCAAAGCCGGGTTATGAAGCGGTTCAATTTTTTAGTCCTACTTTATCCCGATTGGTTGCTAATGTGGTACCGTACCTAAGAAGGATGGTAAGGTGCGAATGTGTGGATTACGTAGATCCGAACAAAGCGAGTCCGAAAGACGATTTCCCACTTCCTCACATTGATGTTCGTTGATAACACCAAAGATAAGGTTTTCTCCTTCATGGATGGTTTCTTCGTTACAATCAAATCAAAATGGCTCCCTAAGACATGGAGAAGACTACTTTGTTACATGGGGCACTTTCTCGCTACAAGGTTATGCCGCTTGGATCGAAGAACGCGGCGCCACTTATCGTGCTATGGTGACATTATTTCATGACATGATTCATCACGAGATAGAGGTCTCACGATTTACATGATAGCTCGATCACAGATGAAGAAGAACATCTTGATCATCTGAAACTATTTGATGGTTGAAGAAGCAGATCGAGACTTAATCCCAACAAGTGCACCTTTGGAGTCGATCCGAAAACTCCTAGGGTTTGTAGTCGTGGAAGAGGTATTGAGGTTGACCGCAAGGTTAAAGCTATTCAAGAGATGCCGCCCCCGCACCGAAGGAAGTCGAGGTTTCTGGGCCGAGTGAACTACATTGCGGATCATTGCACACCTAATCGCTACTTGTGAGCCAATCTTCAAGTTATTAAAGAAAGATCAAGTAGTGGAATGGAACGATGATTGCGATTGCTTTTGACAAAATCAAGGAGTACCTACTGAGTCCTCCTATCCCGATGCCGCCTTGAAGGAAGACCTCTTATCATGTACTTATGTGTTAGAGAACTCAATGGGGTGTGTTGGGCAACATGACGAGTCAGTCGAAAAGAGCATGCAATATACTACCTTAGCAAAAGTTTACCGATCGTGAAACAAGATACTCACACTCGAGAAAACTTGCAACGCTTTGGCTGGGCTGTCACGACTAAGACAAAGATGTTGACTCACACTACCTTGTTGATTTCAAGATGGATCCGATAAAATACATATTTGAGAAAACTCTCCGAAGAATAGCAAGATGGCAAATGATCTTGACCGAATATGACATCGAGACACTTCTCGTAAAGCGATCGAAGGAAGTGTAGTAGCCGATCATTTGGCTCATCAAGCCGAGATGACTATGACTATGCGATCAATTTGACGAAGAGTTACGATTATAAGAACTGAGCATAAGGACCGAACAAGGATCCCGATGGACTATGGTCTTTGATGGAGCGCATGGAAATGGCATTGGCGCCATCATTACATCCCTACAGTGACGCTTTCACGCATGATGTTTCGTTGCCATGGTTGGTACGCGTGCATCATGGGTATCAAAGTCGCTATTGACTTAAGAATCAAGTTCTTACAAGTGTATGGAGACTTTAGTGATCGGTCGACATGGTGGGTATGGCATCCGAATCTCATTCAGACGAGGCATGTCGAGTTTGATTCCCTACTTTGAAGAGATCACTTTCAATCATATTCCACGAGAAGAGAATGGTGGCGCATTAGCTACTATGTCGCCTATGTTCAAGGTCGATGGGACAACGAGGCTCCCGGATCATCATTGAGAGGTTCGACCAACAGATTGTTGTGAGCTTGACGGAAGAGAAACCTTGGTGGCGTGAAAAGGTATCTTGAGACTCGGGAATATCCAGGGCATCCGTTAATGATAAGAAGTTCGTGAGAAGATTTGCATCTAAATTTTCCTAAAGATCTTATACAAGCGCACGACTTGTGCTTACTCCTACTGTGTAGACCAGCAATGATCATGGAAGAGTTACGAAGGCGAATTTGGTACTCCAAGGCACGATGGCTAAGAAGATTTTGAGAACAAAGTTACTATTGGTCCACCATGGAAGTCGTCATATGCTCAATCTTGTCACAAGTGTCGTTATGCGACAAAGTACATGTACTCTCAAGATAATGTTCTAACAGCCTTTTCGCAATGTGGGGCATTGACATGATCGGAGAAATCAAGCTGACTTCCAATGGACATCGTTTCATCCTTGTGGCAATCGATATACCAAGTGGGTAGAAGCGCTCGTGATCTTACCAAGAATGTTGTGGCTCGATTCATCAAACATAATCTTATCTCGGTATGGCACTCCCGAAAGGATTATCATGTATAACGGCTCCAATCTCAACAAAAATGATCAACAACTCGCACGATTGATCAAGCATCACAACTCTTCTCCTTATCGACCTAAGATGAATGGCGGGAAGCCGCCAACAAGAACATTAAGAAGATTAGACGATAAAGATTTACAAAGATTGGCATGAGATGTTACCATTTGCTCTTCATGGTTTTCTGAACACATCGACAGGTGACCCTTCTCTCTCGTGGTATGGATGTTTTACCCATCGAGGTTCGATATCAATGGAGGCGGAGAAGCGGTCGAGACGGTTTACTCGACTGATTGATGTAATTGATGAGAACGACGGTATCTAATACCAGATTATCGGAAGCGAATGATCAAGTTTGATAAGGGGAGTCTAAGCGTGATCATTCTTCCACAAGGTGATCCTGTGGGCAAATGGACTCCCACCCATGAGGGACCATTTGTAGTCAAGATGTGTTTTTTTCGGGCTATGATACTTAGCACCATGGATGGCGAGGACTTCCCACACCCTATGAACGCAGATATAGTCAAAAATACTACGATAACGAGACCCGCTGGGTAGGTTTAGGCAAAAATAAGGCATCTGGCGAACCAAAGGTTCGGGCAAAATTAAGGATATATGCAAAACATGTACCGGCAAGTCGAAACATGAAAAGGTTTGGGCAAAAGGGTATCGGTGGGCGAAACCCGAAGGGCGGTCTAGGCAAAAGTTAGGGATTTAAGCGCACGACTATGTCTCTTCAGATCACCGCCTGGACTACTATTAGCATTCAAGGTTCAAATGGCGAAGATCAGTCTACTCACTTTCTCGATGCAAGGAGATGAGATAGTTGAAATATATGAGTACTAGCATAGTTGGGACTTAACGAGATTGTTTCCGCATAGCTTTTTTTTTTTTGTGCACAAACTACTTGGCCATCGCCACATTTCAAAATAAATGCAAGTTCTTGCTCTTTATAATTTTCACGTTGTTTTGCAATAAGTCCAACGTTTGCTTTGAATGGCTATCGCATTTGACAATAAAAATCTCTTTGCAAACATCGAAAAATGAACATACAAAAGTACTTACGGGTTCCGTGAATTGGGATGACGAAAGTCACCAAATAATTCCCACGAACATGATCCTCATGAAAGGTGTCACCACAACACACCATCCCCATTGAGAGTATATGTCAAGGCGATTCCACTCAATCGAGCAACGTTACATCGTCTAAGCGGTAACACTTCATCCCATGGATATTTCTCAATCCTCCCCTTCTCCCGGTATCCGGACTAAACTTGGTCGATAGTGCATCGGAGGAAGCATACACCTTTATTCCCGAGATTACAACGGACTCCAGACTCTTCTAGCCCGGTCTCAACAACCATCAAATGCTCTCCAGAAGATCTACACTGGAATCCCATGGCGCCTCCTAAATTTCCTCGTTAGGTTACATACAAGGTCCCGGATCGCTTCCATTCTCCTCGCGGGTCTATATGTGAGATCCAACAACGAGCTTCTCGAATCTCTACCTTCCTCATCAATATCTAGGCCCAAGACTTGGTCAGATAGTGCATCGGAGGAATCCAGGATATCTTTCTTCTCTTTCAAAAGCGGGGTTCTCACCTACTCAGTTCCCCAAGCAGGAGTCAGAAATCTTCAAACAGAACATCTGCACCTTCTTCAAGATGGATATGTTTTGAAATACCATAACATCTATCATTCATACATTTCTCATAAAGTCATAATTCGTGCATATGTCATTCATATACACTGTCATGCATCATACTTTGCATAAAACTAACCAATATTCTATCAAAGTTTCTCTTGTTTTTCTCCAAAACAGGTGAAAGTCACTTCTAACGCAAACAGGTCCAGGATTAAGCCCCGAGCCGACGGGAAAACTATCCGAAAGACCGCCTTTGGTTGTCCTCCGACAACTGGTCTAGGATTAAGCCCCGAACCGACGGGAAAACTATCTGAAAGACCACCTCTGGTTATCCTCCGATAACAGGCAATGGATCAACACCGATGCACATGGAAGCTATCCACATTCTTGCCAACTACAATCTCTCCCGTGAGTAATCGGCACAAAGATTTATTACGATTATCAGCAAGAATCACGTAGTCTAGCGATTTTGCCTTGGATGGCATCTTAAGCCCATCTCCGACTAACTTGTCAACATCTCTTCACTTTCGAATCTATATATGGTTAAAATCAATACAAACCAATAACCCCATTCGGAGTGAACACGAAGTCTAACGTCGACTCCATCCAGTGGCATTTTAAGCCCATCTCCTCTCCGCTCCAGAACATCTGAGTCTAACATACGACTCACTGATCGACCTTTCGATGGCATCTTAAGCCCATCTCCGTCAATTCTCCTATCAACCCTCGAGTCTAGCGCACGACTGCTCTCAAATAAGTATCCAAACTTCTTCAAATGGCATCTATAAGCCCATTCCCCATCATCACCAACAAAGAGTGCAAATTTTCGGTGTACTTGGTGTTCAATCATCTTCACCTTCGTCGCGAAGACAAGCATCTCAATCTAACCTTCCGGTACAAGAAGATTGAGTCGCATACCCCAAATTTGCCCTCCATCTACTCAAGAGATTTCATACATCCATACTCAAGGATTCCTCAAGAGTTGATCAGACAAACTCTCTCTAGCAATCAACCCAAACTAGGGTTTGGTATTTCTCGTGACAAGATGGACTTCCAACATCTCCAATGGTCTTCATGCCTCCTCATATGCTTCAAAGAATCTTCATGTCAAGTTTCAAGCCTCACAAGTCAAGTTTCCTCGGCAATTGCTCAAATGGTTGAAAATCGGTGTATTGGACAAAAGTCAATGGTCAAACATAAATCAAAACTTCGATTTTTGGTCAACATCCTCATTTTGAAGTTACATTCATCATTTGATCAAGGGTTGATCATGATTCATCAAGAAAACTCAAGATTTGCCCAAAAGTCAAACTTTCTAAATTAGGGTTTCTAGATGAAAAGTCAATCGAACTTTTGATCATAACTTTCTCATACTTTCTCGAAATTTTCCACCACCTCTTGTTTTGAAGGAAATTCAATTCTCTACAACTTCATGTCTCACAAGAATGTCCAAAAAATGCTTCATTTGAGAGGTATAGCTCAAAACATTACAGGTCATTTTCAAAGTCAACAAAAACATTGAAAGAACACTCAAAAATAAATTGAGCATGGTAACTCCAATTGAGATGAGACCAAAGACATTGTTTAGAGGACTCTTAGAGCTTTCCAAAAAGTCCAAGAACACTCAAAAATGTGGAAAATTGAGCAAGTTACACCATTCACAAGTTGGGCAATTTTGGAAGAATGCACAAAGAGATACTTCAAAAAATCAAATTTGCAAATGGGCCTATTTTTCTTCATCCTAACTTGTTCCTCATGCAATTAGGAATATCCAAGCCCAATGCCACGAATTTTTGATTTATTTTTCTATTTAATTTGTAATTTATTTATTTAAATGCAAATTAAATCTTAAAATAAATTATAAAATCAAAATTAATTGGAAGATTGATTTTTATTGCTTTCTTGTGATCCAATCAACCCATAAATGCCAGCAATTTCGAAATTGGATCAAATTTGGCAAGATTGGATTGAAATTGGACAAAATTTGAAAATTTGATTTCATGAGAATATCAAAATTTGATTTCCATTGAATGTTGATCAATTCTTCCCAAAAACCATTCCAAATCCATCCAGTATAAATACATGATGCATACCTATCAAGAGAGAACGAAAAAATTGGCTCAGAAACCCTAATCCAAACTCAAAGAAATCGTGTTCTTGAAGCAATTGGCAATCCTTGTTCCAGCTCGTTTCAATCGGTTTTGAGGTGTCAAACACATTCCTTGATACTCCAGGAGTGATTCCAGATACTTACATTGCCAAGATACATCCAGAATCAAGAAATACGATTTCGGTTTGTTCATCTTTTTTCCAAATTCGATTTCTATTTTTCATGCATTTTTAACACATTTGGTTGTTGTTTTTGTGATTAGTAGGAAGATTGCAAGCGATCTGGGTTGTTTGATTGAGTTTCCATGGCTTAGAACTCGTATTGCCATTGTTAGGGCTCCTGGTATCGAATTAGGGTTTCTCTATACAGGAAAAATTGGACCATGTGACCTATACCATTGCATCCGGAATGATTTCCTGAATCAAACCATGGCCTTAGAACTTATTTATATTATGCGTGCTTGATTTTCAATTTTTTCCAGGAACATAGCGTCGAACCATGGCCGACGCAGACTTTTTAAAAATTCAAATTGGAGAAGACGAAGTCTGGCGCGAGATCGTGGCAATAGGAGGACGACGCGTGCTTGTATTTCACTCGTTCAATTTTCAAACACGGATGCACATGGCGTAGCCAGTGAAGGATCTCAAGGTTTGAAGGCCAGGACGCGGGTTCGAACCATGCTAAGACCAACTCTGGTTTATTTTTTACAAAACTCAATTATTTTCATATTTTCATTATTTTTAATATTTTCATTCATTTTAATTATTTTCATGATTTTTATTCTGCATTATAAAATTACCAAAAACATTTTTCTTTTCATTATTTTCATAAAATCTTTATTTAATTTAATAAATTAAAAATATAATTTTGCATGCATATATATTTTATTTTTATTTTTGCATTTAAATCATTATAAATTGCATTTTAATTATTAAATCTTTTCCAAAAAATCCCAAAAAATTATTTTAATATATTTATCTTATTTCTAGCATATATTAACTTTCTCATATTAAAATTGCATTTTTCTAACATTTTCTCTTATTTCAATTTCATCATATTTCCGATTTTCTTATTCTTTCACGTGTTGCTCGATTCGGACGTTTTCTTTTATCGTTTATTTTTCCAATAATGTAATTGCTCATGGGTTGTAATAGTTTAATCTAGGTTTTATTTTCCGCAAGTTTAAATTATGTATCGCCCAAAGCCATGTAATAGCGTAGGTTTACCTTCCCGCATTTTACATTCCGCATTTTACTTTCCGCACCCTATCAACTGTTAGTAACTAGGCGTGTATGGCAAGATAATAATTGGACATAGCTCACACTAATCTTCAAGATAAAATATCTGAATTTGACACACTCTTTCACACACGCACCCCTTAGGGTAATTCTCTCTCATTGCCTTTTCGATTCAAAATGGTCATGTCCCTCGAACGTAGAGGTATTCTAGCACCGTTGCCTTCCAAACAAATCATCATAGTCCCTTCGATACAAAGATCATAAGACCCACGATGTCGCCTCCGAATACATGATCTTGACCCTCGATTGTCGCCACGAAAATGATGATAGTCCCTTCGAATGTGCTAGGATACTTCCTACAAGTTGCCTTCTATGACCATTCGATGTCCCTTCGAATGTCCCGCTTACATCCAACGAATGGAGCTACCTACTAACTAATGGTATGGCTAGCGCTATTCTAAAGGAATGTAAAAGTACGAAAACGACCAATTCTGAGTGGGTAAATAAGTCTCTTAGTTGCTTGCTCTATCAAATGCTTTTCACACCACACACTTTTTTCAAAGTTCAAATTCTTTTCAAAACAACAAAAACATTTCCGAACACTTTGTATACACTCCTACATGAGTCATTACAAAGTCAAAGTGAAATGCCTTTTCAAAACATTTTTGTCAAACACACAAGAAAGCAATTTTAAAAGGTGATCTAGAGCAACTAAGAGCCCGTAGATAACTACGGATGGAAAGGGGTGCTAATACCTTCCCTTTTCATAACCATTCTCCCGAACTCAGAATCTAACGAAGGTCTTTTTCTGTTACTTTTACCTTCCCTTAATTGGATAAAAATAAAAGTCGGTGGCGACTCTTGCTATCCGCACATTTGGATACAAAAATCCTACAAAGTCAGTTCACCGTATCACATTACCCCACCAAAAGTTTGAGTTGGTTCATCCTGTCCTATAATAGTAATCGGGTTCTAAGAATCTCACATCATTGATCTTTCTCGTATGCGCTTATTTCAATACGACTACCAAGTGGTCGATCGAAAATGTCCCAAAAGTCTGATCTCAATGAGCGTAGCATCGAGTATCAACCAACCTCGGTCTACACCAAAGCCGACCATCTCACTACCTTCTAATGGCCAAGATGGGTCAATTAAGGTTCCAAAAGTTTAGTTAGCGCTTGATGACACCACGCAGAACCAAATACTATCTTCAACTTGGGAATGCAGAGTATCGGGACAACCAAAGTGTCACGCTAACGTAGCCATCATGTTGACCGTTTAGTTATACATCTAGCGGTCGCGATGATTTATTGCTACTTACCTAAGAGGAAGCCCGGATCCGGGTGTAGGATCCCCCAACAATATAATACCCAAACAACCCTTAAAGATAAAGCATACAAGTCAAACAAAAAGCAATAAAAGTTATCTAGAAATCCATACGGTAATTCTCTCTTTTCAGGGATGATCCCCAGCAGAGTCGCCAGTTCTGTGATACGGTGAACTGACTTTTTTAGTGTTTGTATCGCAAATGTGCGGATAGCAAGAGTCGCCACCGACTTTTATTTTTATCCAATTAAGGGAAGGTAAAAGTACAGAAAAAGACCTTCGTTTTAAATTCTGAGTTCGGGAGAATGGTTATGAAAAGGGAAGGTATTAGCACCCCTTTCCATCCGTAGTTATCTACGGGCTCTTAGTTGCTCTAGATCACCTTTTTTAAAAAATTGCTTTCTGTGTGTTTGACAAAAATGTTTTGAAAAGGGACATTTCGCTTTGACTTTGTAATGACTCATGTAGGAGTGTATACAAAGTGTTCGGAAATGTTTCGTTTTTGAAAAGAGTTTGAACTTTTGAAAAAAAGTGTGAGGTGTGAAAAGCATTTGGTTTAGAGCAAGTAACTAAAAGACTTTATTTACCCACTCAGAATTGGTCGTTTTCGTACTTCTACGTTCCTTTAGAATAGCGCTAGCCGTACCATTAGTTAGTAGGTAGCTCCACTCATTGGATGTAAGCGGGACATTCGAAGGGACATCGGATGGTCATCGAAGGCAACTTGTAGGAAGTATCCTAGCACATTCGAAGGGACTATCATCATTTTTCGTAGGCGACAATCGAGGGTCAAGATCATGTATCGAGGCGACATTGTGGGTCTTATGATCTTTGTATCGAAGGGACTATGATGATTTGTTCTGAAGGCAACGGTGCTAGAATACCTCTACATTCGAGGGACATGACCATTTGTGATTTGCAAAGGCAACGAGAGAGAATTACCCAAAGGGGTGCGTGTGTGAAAGAAGTGTGTTGATTTCAGATATTTTATCTTGAAAATTAGTGGGCTAAGTTCATTATTATCTTGCCATACACGCCTAGTTACTAGCAATCGATAGGGTGCGGAAATTAAAATGCGGAATGTAAAGGTGCGGAAAGGTAAATCCTAAGCTATTACAAGGCTTTGGGGCAGATACATAATTTAAAATGCGGAAAATAAAAGACCTAATTTTAAACTATTTCATCCCATATACAGTTATATTATTGAAAAATAAACTGAAAACGGTAAAGAAACGTCTGAAGCGGAATAACCTGTGAAACGATGAGAAATTGGAAAACATGATGAAATCGAAATAAGAGAAAATGTTAGAAAAAATGCAAAATTTTATATGAGAAAATTACTACATGCTGGAAATAATATAAATATGCTAAAATAAATTTTTGGGATTTTTGGATGCAATTTAATAATTAAAAACTAATTAAAATGTGATTTAAATGCAAAAATATGAATAAAAATAAATATGCATGCAAAATTGTATTTTTTAATTTTATAAATTAAATAAAGGTTTTCTGAAAATAAATGCAAAAAGAAAATTAATTTTTGATGATTTTTTAGTGCAGAATAAAAATGTGAAAAGAATTAAAAATAATGCAAATATTAAATAAATAGGAAAATAGGAAAATAATTGAAAAAAGTTTGAGTTTGTAAAAGAAAAAGAAAGAACCGGTCCTGGGGAGATTCGAACTCGTGTCCCTGGGAGGCATCTTTGCATAGGAAGCGTCTTAACCACTGGGACAAGTGGCGTTTGATGTTTAGAAAGCTGAAAACAATAACATAAGAATGATGACGCATCCTGGATATTTGAAAATCAACGCGCAGTCAGCATGTGGGCCCCGTCACTTGTGAACGAACGAATCAATGCAACCCATTGCGCCACGCAAGCTGTCAACCGATCAGAACCAGTCAACAACGTTGGAGCCCTAGCTCCGTTGCCGTCTTCTCCGAGGAGATTCCGGAACCGCAAATAACGCGAATACAAAGAAAAGAAGACCTTGTCCACCTAAATCGGACCTCCGAATCCATTAGTGGTATTAGTTTTGATCGAATTGGCTGTACAGCCGGTTCAAGCTTAGGAACCCTAAAAATGGCAAATCGATTTTAAGCAAGCACCAAAACGATGACCCAATACAAGAGAACCTCATGAACACATTCAAACCATTAAAAGCGATTAACACAAGCGGACAATCAAATGCAAAATCAAAAGAAATTGAATATGTAGGGATGTATATGCATCGATTCGGATGATTTGATCAATGGTGATGATGCATTCTTACTCCTACCCTCGAACGATGGAATGGGGAAAAGGTCGAGATGGTCGCTTTTTGAAATTCGATTTTTCAAGAATCTTGAAATTTTTGCAAGAACTAGGGTTTGGCTTGAGTTAGGGTTTCGTCGTCGTTGTGTACTCGCTAGGTATTTATAGAGAAAATTTGGATGGCAAAGAGAGTGAAAAAGATTGAATAATCAATGTGCAAATATTTTCTTTAAAACAAATCAAATATTTGAAAAAATTGATTTTCTCATGAATGCCATGGCTAGCACGAATTTGGCAAGAGTCTTGGGCTTTCTTGGACTTTAAGAGAGATATAAATCCATTCCTTTTGAAAAAAACTTAATTTTCATATTTTATATAATTTATTTTTGAATTAAATGTTATAAAATTCAAATATAAATCAAAAATAGAAAATCACCAAGGTCAAGCATTTATGGGTCAAAATATTGTCATGAACAAGTTTGATCAAAAGATTTTAGGCCCATTTGGAAAATTTTGCATTTTGACCAAAATGTCCTTTTGTGCAATTGTCCAAAATTGCCCAACTTCTGAATAGTGTATCTTGCTCAATTTTCCACATTTTTGAGTGTTCTTTGACTTTTTATAAATCCCTAAGAGTCCTCTAACCAACCTTTTGGTCTCATCTCAATTGGAGTTTCAATGCTCAATATATCTTCAAAACAAAAGTTGACTTTTGTTGACTTTGAAAAGGACTGTAATGTTTTGAGCCATACCTCTCAAATTTTTGGACATTCTTGTGAGACATGAAGTAGAGAATTGAATTTCCTTCAAAACAAGAGGTGGTGGAAAATTTTAGAAAGTATGAGAAAGTTATGATCACCAAAGTTCATTGACTTTTCACCTAGAAACCCTAATTTAGAAAGTTTGACTTTTGAGCAAATCTTGAGTTTTCTTGATGAATCATGATCAACCCTTGATCAAATGATGAATGTAACTTCAAAATGAGGATGTTGACCAAAAATCAGAAGTTTTGACTGCATGTTGACCACAGTTGACTTTTTGTCCAATACAACTGATTTTCAACCATCTGAGCAATTGTCTGAGGAAACTTGACTTGTGAGGCTTGAAACTTGACATGGAGAATCTTTGAAACATATGAGGAGGCATGAAGACCATTGGAGATGTTGGAAGTCCATCTTGATCTGAGAAATACCAAACCCTAGTTTGGGTTGATTGTCTAGGAGAGAGTTTGTCTGATCAACTCTTGAGGAATCCTTGAGTATAGATGTATGAAATCTCTTGAGAAGATGGAGGGCAAATTTTGGGGTATGACACAAGGACAAGCCTTTGAATGGAACGAAGCACATCAGGAGGCGTTTGACAATATAAAAAGATATCTCACTCAACCTCCTATCTTGTCTCCACCTTCACGGGGAAAGCCCATGAGATTGTTCATATCCGCCTCTGAAGTTACCATAGGTAGTATGTTAGCACAAGAGGATAGCAATGGCATCGAAAGATCCGTATACTATTTAAGTAGGGTGTTGAATGATGCAGAAACCAGATATAGTAACATAGAAAAGCTATGTATTTGTTTGTATTTCTCTTGTATGAAACTTAAGTATTATATAAAGCTTGTTGATGTTTATGTTTCGTCTCATTTCGATGTTATCAAACACATGCTTTCGAAACCAATAATGCATAGCAGAATTGGTAAATGGGCTTTGGCCTTGACAGAGTATTATTTGACTTTTATACCTTTAAGAGCTCTGAAAGGTCAAGTAGTTTCTGATTTCATTGTTGATCATTCACTGGTCGAAGAGACTGTCATGAGTTCCGTTGAAATGAAACCTTAGAAATTATACTTTGACGGTTCGACCCACAAAGATGGTAGTGGTGTTGGAGTTCTTATAATTTCTCCTGAAGGAATTCCAACAAAATTCAAGTATAAGTTAGCTGGTCCTCGTTGCTCGAACAACGAAGCTGAGTACGAAGCGCTTATCGTTGGACTTGAAGCTTTGTTGGAATTAGGGGCAACTAGAGTCGAAATTAAAGGAGATTCAGAGTTAGTGGTCAAGCAAATAACAAAGGAATACAAATGCATAAAAGATAATTTGATTACATATTTCGTCATAGTTGATAGGCTACTCAAAAAATTCGAATACATGGATATCAAACATATACCAAGAATAGAAAATCAAGAGGCAAATGACCTAGCACAGTTGGCTTCAGGGTATAAAGTTTCCACCAAAAACTTTGAAGATTTGGTTGAATTAAGAGGAAGGGTTATGGCTACTAGACTCATACCATCAAACTTAGAAAATATAAAGTTAGGTTGTGCTGACAAGCAGGAATTCGAAGTATTAGCCATAGACACTTTGTCAGATGTAGATTGGCGAAGTCCAATTGTGAATTATTTAAAAAATCCAACATTGAATGTTGATAGGAAGATAAAATATAGAGTGTTATCATATGTCCTCATGGGAAATGAATTGTTCAAGAAGACACAGGAAGGCGTATTACTGAAGTGCCTAGGAGAAGGTGAGGCATACTTAGCATTATCAGAAGTCCACAATGGGGCATGTGGGGCACATCAAGCAGGCCATAAAATGAAATGGTTGTTATTCCGATATGGCATGTATTGGCCCAACATGCTCAAAGATTGTATAGATTTTGCTAAAGGGTGTGAAGAATGCCAGAAACATGCAGGAATTCAACATGCTCCTGCAAGTGAGTTACATTCGATCATTAAACCATGGCCCTTTAGAGGATGGGCATTAGATTTAATAGGAGAGATCAATCCTGCTTCGTCTAAAGGAAAGAAGTATATCTTAGTAGGAATTGATTATTTTACCAAGTGGATCGAAGCAATACCATTAATAGTTGCTGATCAAGAGGCTATTATTGAGTTCATACAGAAACAGATAATTTATAGGTTTGGATTACCAGAGAGTATAACCACAGACCAAGGTTCTGTGTTTACTGGTAGAAAAATGCAGGAATTTGCTCAGGGAGATGGGTTTTAAATTATTAACATCAACGCCATATTATGCTCAAGCAAATGGTCAGGTCGAAGCAGCAAATAAAGTGATAATAGGGTTAATTAAAAAACATGTTGGTAAAAAGCCAAAGAATTGGCATAAGACTTTGGACCAAATACGCTAGGCTTGTAGAACATCTCCTAAAGAAGCTACTAACACCACGCCTTTCCAACTAACTTTTGGCCATGATGCAGTTTTACCAGTGGAAATTCATCTGCAATCAGTTCGAATTCAAAGGCAAAATGAGATCCCATCTGCATTGTATTGGGAGATGATGATGAATGAGTTAGTTGAGTTAGACGAAGTTAGACTGCATGCATTGGAAATCCTAATGAGGCAAAAGGAAAGGGTAGTCAGGGCATACAACAAAAGGGTGAAAGGTAAAACATTCACTGTTAATGACTTAGTCTGGAAAGTCATATTGCCCATGGACAAGAAGAACAAAACATTAGGCAAGTGGTCACCTCATTGGGAGGGACCCTTTTGAATACTAAAGATATTCTCAAACAATGCGTATGAAATCGAAGAGCTAACTGATGACAAACGAATCTTAAAGGTTAATGGAAAATATTTGAAAAAATATAGACCTCACCTACAGGAGATTCGAATAATAGCAACATAGTCGAAATATTATAAAGAAATGCCAAAATGGTACCATACATTGCCAAAATGGCATTGTTCAAATATTACAAACCAAGATTCAAATTAAATAAACAAAGACTTAAAAATACACATTGTTTCTCAATTTGGCAAAGGTGATTTTAAAGGACTCAAGTCTTTGTTGGGAATAACGTCTCGCCCCTTCCAGAGTAGTTACTTCTCCTTTGATACGCTCTACTGCCTCTGTTTCAGAAAGGCCCTTACTAAGAAGTTCTTCGAATTGGCTCCCAACGGTGTCGGTTTGAAGCGATTCTGTTGTTGAGCTTCTTTGACCTTTCGCTGGAGCTCTTGGATTTGTCCTTCCCAGAGGAGAATAGACCGTGCTCGAACTTCATAATCAGCCTTAGCCTGATTAAAGCGTGTTGCTTGGTCTTCAGCCTCTTTAGAGAGTTTCAAAGCACGCTCATAAGCAACATCCATGGCGTTTCGTTTCTCTTGAACTTTAGCAGCAGTTAATTCATCTTGTAGAAGACATCCAGTCACATCATCTAATACTACTTGGAGGTTGAACAGTATAGTGCTGACTGGCAAGGAGCAAGCTGCGAAGTTAACTTGAGTGATAAGCTCCTTCATGGCATAGCAAGCAGTGTTATCCTTCTTAAGAACTTCGAATAGGTCTACATCGAGGATTGTCTTCCTGACTTTGTTAAGAAGTATAGCTCTAGCATCTGAGGACAATGTGTTGTTAGTCGAACCAGTGCCAATCCTAATGAAAAGGATGTCCTTTTGGGCCAATTTAGTTTTCATATACTCGATTGGGTCATTGCGTTTTAGGAGAGCTAGTTCCTCTTCAGTCAGTCGAGGCTGGGACGTTTGGGGAAGTTCCATGTTCAAAGGAGTCACGTCAATTTCGACCTCCATAGGTTCATTGGTCTTGCCATCATCATCTTCATCCTTGTCCTGCTCATTACTTTCTCCTTCGTCGACCAGATCCACCACTTCGACAGTATTGGTCTCGCTGCTATTAGCATCAGACTCCGTTTCATTAGCTGAATTACTTTGGGTTTCATCTTCACCAGATCTTTCTTCTGCATTCTCTTCACTCTCTTGAGGAGAATCAGTCTTGTCCTTTTCAGCAGGAGTGATTTTTGGACTCTCTTGAAGGGTTTCGAGAGGAGATTTCAGAAGGGAAGTTTCTGGTGGATTTTCTGTAGACTTGTGAGGCGATTCTTCGTTTGCTTCTTTCAAAGGAGGTAAAGTGCCTTGATCATCTTGTGCCTCCGAAGTCCCAGTCAGAACCACCATGTTGGAAGATCCTTTGTTCTGCACGAAGTTGCTGGAGCCCCCATGGGGAGAGGAAGTGATTGGAGCAATAGTCCCTATTGGAGGAGTTAAAGTAGTGGGATTCGGGTTCGAAGTATCTTGCATAAACAAAGAAAAAGTTAAGAATATGTACCAAGGTATGAATAACTATTTTGTTAGGAATTCGAATTTAAATTACCTATGGATTATCAGAAGAAATGTTACTATCAATATGTTCCAACATTACATTGGAGGTCGAAGGTGGAATTTGGATGTTGTTGAGGGAGCAACGTCTCTGGAATCAAGTCCAGGAATGCTAGTAGGCTCAGGGCCTTTAGAGCTTTCTTTCTTTTGCTTCTTCTTAGAAGCTGTTGGAGAATTTCCACCAGTCTTGAGGTTCTTCCCAGTGGCGCCTTGTTTCCTTTTCTTAGGAGTAGTTGGTGGAAGTTTGCTAGTCTGAAAGGGTTTAAACATAAGTTAGATCTAAATCATAAACTTCAGTTTATTCGAAACAACAGGGTTAGTTGATTACCTTTGGAGTTGGAACGTTTGCTGCTGCCGTTGTTGTTGTTGTAGTGGTTGTTGTTGTTGTTGTTGTTGGTATTGTTGGAGTTACATCATCGCTAACTACAATAGCTTGTTGAGAAGTGCTTCCTTCCTTGGGCTTTGAAGCAACATTTTTTATCCTGATGGCTGAAAAGTGAAACAATTAAAGTAAAGCGTTAAGGATAAGGGAATTAGGATACATTTGGAATTTTCCCAAGCATTCGCACCTATGCCTTGATTAGATGTAATCGAAATGGCAAGAAGGTCATAGCGAAGATGTCCTGGGAAATTACGAAGCCAGTAACGAGCCCATGTCACAGTCTCAGATGGCTTTAGTTTCTTTCGAGATTGATATTTGAACATTTCTTTGCAAGTCAACCACCAAGGGTATGGAGGAAACCAAGCCAGAGCCAGTTCTGAGGTAGGCAATCTAGGAAATTTAGGTGGATGCATTTCGAGTGCCAACCTATACCTATCCTCAGGTGACAACCCTGAAGGAAATTTGAACTTAGAAATTTTTTCTTTAAATTTTTCCTTCAAGGTATCGGATGCTCGATATACAGTGGTTTCCAAGCGTGTGGGATCATAAGTGGTTTTGAAATAATTTTGAAAAGCCCTAATTTCTTTGACGTGAGTGAACATACCTTTCTTGGAGTGTACCTGCACATTGAACGCGTCAGTTAGCTTTTGTTGAATGGTGAGTGTGTCAAACATATATGTCTGGTAGAACTTAGTCCACCATTCAAGAAATCCTTTTGCTGGGAAGTATGTTGGCTCGAAGGGTAAAAGCTCGAACTGAGCAAAATCTTGATATTGCTCTTGTTGTAATTTGGCCTCTCTTGCTTTGAACGTTCTGCCTGAAGTTATGGCACTTTGTGTTTGGAACAAAGGTTCAGGAATTAATTGGCACATGCCAAATTGTCGAGAAACGAAGTTGGGTTGATAAGCCAGGAGGAAAATCTGATTCTTTGTGGGAGTAATTCTTGAGGAAATTAACCTAGGAAGAAGAAATGCTTTCGAAATGTCCTGCATCTCTCTGCTCTTAACAGCTTCTGAGAGAGACATTGTGAACCATGATGGTCCACAAGTCCTTGGAGCAAAAGGTGCCATGGACTCTTCGAATTTGTGTCTTTTTGAGAAGATCATGATGTATTTAGAGAAAAGGACTTTGAAATCATCCTTGTCATCATTTGGAGTAAGCTTTCGAAGCCTTGTGCCTTCGATGATCCTGTCAGCTATTTTTGGATCTTGTTCGATGATAGTATCAGTAGTTAATAAAGAAGATTCGAACATGGCATTAAGCCATAATTGAAGCAACCAAAAGGGTCCAGCTAGAAGAATATTCTTTGGAGTATGGGATCTTAAGCTCTCATAAAGATCAACAAGTAGCAGTTCGCTCAGGCAGACTCTCCTATTTTCATGGAAATCCCTGGCTAGAGGAATGAACCTACTTTCTACTTGCAAGGATCTGCTACAGAACACATATCGTGACAACCACAAGGTAAGGAAAGCAATATGTTCTACGTCTGAGACACTATCCCCTTCAGTATGATAATGGCTGATGAATTTTGAAAAGCTAGCTAGTTTGACATCGAAGTCAATGATGCTAGAGTGCTCTTCGTTATAAGGAATATAAGTTTCCCGCACTGGTGAAAGACCAGTGATGGAAGCTATATCAAAGAAGGTGGGTGTTATCATTCCACCCGGAAGGTGGAAAGTGTTATAAGTGTTGTCCCAGAAGTACAATGAAGCAAAAAGTAATGGGTGGCTGTAAGTGAAGCCTGGTTTCGACAGTTTGATCAAATTATAAATTCCTAATTCTTCCCATTGCTGGGATTTTTTGGACTCTACTTTAGTAAGCCAGTTTTGATACACTATATCTGAAGTGGGGCAGGATTAAAATGGTTTGAAATTGCTTTTGACATAACCTAAGATAAAAGGATCTTTTGGAGGTGCGAATGGAGTTTCGGTGGTTTTCGAATCAGATGATTCGCTTATGTTTTCAGTTCCTGCCTTAGGGGGCGTCCATTTTGTTGAATAGGGGTTTGAAATTATAGCAAACGGGAAAGATTTTCCTAGTATCTTTTAGAATTTCAAAAACAGTTAAAGGACCCATTAGGGCAAACTTTTTTCCAGCAACAATGGTAGGGATTAATACCTGAGAAGCATACATCATTTCTTTCTCTTTTTGAGATCGTTTGAGGAATGAGCACAGATTGATTCTGATAAGTACCCACCTTTCTCTCCATGACAGTTTCCGTGTTGTTCTTGTTCTTCTTCTTTAATGATTTCTTCAGTTGAGATGATGTTGATGAAGACATTGTTGAGATTGTTGGAGGTTTTAGGGTTTAGTGAAAGGAAAAAGAATAAGAGTTTCAGAATTTTGGAAAAAGAAGAAAAGACTAAACTGATGAGTTTTATAGAGAGTGTGGAAGTTTAAACACCCACTAAATGAGACTAGGGGTACGTGGAAGTCATTGGTTGGATTCAGGGAGAGGTGGCGTAAAATCTAATGTTGGTAATGAGTATGATTAATAATAATCATTATTTTTAAAACCGCACCGTCCGTGGTAATCGGTTCAAAACGTTAAGTATTCAAAGAGGCGCCTTGATTGACGGGTGAAGTCATGCACAGAAATGTCGTGATTACTCAAACGCCTTATCAAAATCTTATGAATCTATTTAAAATAAGTATTTCTCAAAGGGTTCGAAATACATATTTTAAAGGGGCATTTTGTTGGCTGAAGATTTTGATATTGTGATTCAAAATGAAATGATTGGGCTTTGTTGGAATAAAGCAAGTTTTATGGTTTGGAATGGAAGAGACTGTTTTTCGAATGGAAATATTAAGTTCAAGATTTCGAATGATAGTTCTGAAGTGTACATTTAAAGAAATTTCGAAATAGTGATGAGATTATATCTGTGAAGGTTGTTTTTGAAAGTAACCTTTGAAACGAATTCGAAGCAAAGGTTCCAAGGCGTTTGAAATTCAAACGTGAGCGGGATATTGGAAATTCAAATACATAAGCGCTGGAGCATTCGAAGACGCGTGGAGGCTAGAGGGAAGTAATGCTCTGCATGCTTCAAACGTGGCAGATTTTGATAGCAAGGTCGTTATGGTCGAAATAGTATAAATAGAAGTCTTAGTGTTAGGATTTCGTGTGTCATATCTGTTGTACAAATTCAGTAAACATTCAAAATACCGCATGGATAGGGAAACGAATGCTCGAAAGATGTACGTATGATAACACCAACATTTACAATTCAATGAAAACTCTTTATATTTCCCAGTTTGTCTTTCATTTCCATTTAAATCTGTGCGTCAAACATTCTTACGTTCATGCCTTTACATTAAAGCTTTTACATTCAGAGTCATTTATTTCTTTCTGCATTTAAACGTTTTTTCTTATGTTCGAATCTTTAAACATTCAGCAGTTTTTACATTCACTTACTTAATCCTTCCATTTACCCAATCTAAAGTCTTTTTACTTTTCTGATGAACATTCCTTGTATCATATAGAAATTATCCTTCGAATCATTTAGTGTAGTAATCGAAGTGGATTGGATGTCTTTAAAAACACTTTAATTAGAAGTCCTAAATGTGAATATCAGTTTTACAATTAGACTTGGCTAAAAGACTATGTCCCATAGGATCAATCTAGTCGATCCTGCAAGTTACCAGAGAGATTGAATAACAGTAATTAAGTTTATTCGATAGTTTGGAAGACTAGCGGTTGTTTACCAGAAATCACTGTAAACACCTGGTAACACATAGACATGCAAGCCCAAAGTTATGGAGTATATTTTGGAACCACTCATCCTGAGGTTGATAAGGATTGTGAATCTTTCTTGCATGGTTCACATATTTCAGACATTCATGTTTCTGTTGAATATAAAATATAACAAGATCTGTTGAGTTAAATTTAGTTACAAAATAAAAAATAGAACCGTTCAAAAATATACCTCTTCGTTCCAAGCATGCAGAGCCACATGCCCTCCAAAGTAAATCAATAAAGAAGTGTTTGTGGACTCTCTTGGAAAAAGGGTCTACAAGGGAGTATCGTCAGCAACTAGGACATGCAGTGCAACTTGGGCATCTTCATCATGGTGTACACGACTCTGGGATCTCAACTCTGTAATAGTTGAGGCATATGAGAGACGACTCTAGCCTGCTCGTGCTGACGAGCCCTCTCACGACGAGCAAAGGAAGTTACGGTGGATCACCCGAGTCTTAACCTTTCTTGGTTTTCAGTCATAGCCCTGGAGAAAAACATAACAAATAATGAGGGAGGAAGGAAAAAGTGTAGATGTGCATCTCCAAAAACCTGAAATGGAATAGTTCGGAGATGCATATCCAGAAAAAAGATTTGTTTTGCTTCAATGACATAAATTTTTCTCAGAATTCCTAGCCGTCCAAACTCATCCAAATTATATAAACAGAGTCTCCAAACACGAATAATAATATAGTTGAGCTATCAAATGCATTATAATTAGCCTATTTGAGCTAATACATTAATCAAAACTCAAAATAAGATAAATGAGAAATTTATTAAAAAATGTGTTAACGAGGGTGTAAAATAAGATGATGTTGAATGGAGTAGTTAGAAGTATTTGGAAATGGTATGAAACAAGTAAATGTTGCTTCAAAATTTGACTTTGGTGGGAACTTAAAATAGGTAGAGTGAGGTCGAGAAAAATAGTTACTTAAATATGAATAAGGAGAAGAGGGAGAGTCGACGTGAACTTTAAATATGTTCATCTACTTTGAGATACATCTCTAAACTAGTTTATTGAATTTATAAATAAATAAAATGTATTCGGATATGTATCTCCGAACACACCCTTGAATGATTTCAACTGTGCATCTTCGAATTTTATTTTGAAAAAATGGAATTTGATATCCCGAATAAATATCTCCGAAAATAAAAGGTATTTATAAAATTTCACAGGATCTAACAGAATGTATAAAGATGCAATGAAAAATTGCTTGATATTTTTAAGATAAATGGGCTCAATGAATGTTTTCATGGGCTTTATTTGATTTGGCCGATCCACGTTAGAAAGTTTGTTTGAAAGACAGCCTCAGAAAAATACTTTACCACTAAATTTAACAACAGTCAACAGAACAAAAGTAGAAAACATAACAAACCTATGATTCATTGGATAATTGTTTATTTTCTATACATGTTACGTGGATTATACAAAACAGACAGAATCTAAAATTTAGTAATATATATTTTATATGTGATAAATTTAATTAATATTTGAATGTCAAATTTTATATTATATCATTTTTAATAATCTTGAACTTTTATGACATTATGTATATTATAAAAGTTTACAATTTAAAGAAAAAAATTGTAACAAAAATATTCAATAAAAAATTGTCATAAAATATCATACATAAGAAGCATAGAGGGGCTTACTTTAGGTGTCACACAAAGAAATGCCTCGTCCAGAAATAAATTGCTTTATATGTAGAGTTTATGGATAGGATATTATTAGCGTAAAATAATTGTACAGTACAATTAATCAAAAAATTTATATTTATCATGTTATTTGAGTATATCTAAAATTGAGATATATTATGATATATGTTTCGTATTAATTGAATAAATTTAAATATACTCAAATACGGAGAGCTTACTTTTTACAATAAGAATGAAAATTTAAATATATTAGTTTCTCTTCTCATATGATTATATTTTAAAAATAATCATTTATATTCTTATTTATTTATTCAAATTTAGAAAGAACTTTGTTTTGTTTTAAATTATTTATTAGAATAGATTAATAGATATATATCGTAAAATAATTTTACACTGTCGTCCAATAATAAATCAATTATGTGTTATATTATTTAAATAATTTTAAAATATAAATGTGATATGACAGAATACATAATAGTATTTATTAATTGTGGAATAAAATTATTTTATATTGTCAATGTATCTTCTATTTTCTTTATATTAAAAATGAAAAAATCTAATTAAACATATAACTATAAAGGAGTATGAATTTTAGAAAATTTATGTGGTGGTATAATGAAGGATGAAAAATAACACTTCAAATATATTTGAATGAAACAAAGGACATTTTTTATAAATAAAAAAAAGGTATTGAGAGAATCACATATTGGTTGCACATTTCACTGCAGAATGGTTGAAAGTAATTCTAAATTATTTTTCTAATGTCTTATATACTGTGGCGGGACAAAAGATTTCAACTTGGTTGAATCTTCCCTGCACAAGTGCTGGTGTAACTTTAATATACTTAGAACATTGTGCCTTTAATTTCAAAAGAGAGAGTAGTGTGTGTTGTAAAAAAAATTTGAGCTATCAAACATGCATCATTATACACAATTGTTGGGTAGAGCCACTGAAGGAGGTTCGATTTAATGTAATTTGGTATGCATGTATTTGGGTTTTGTTGAGAGTTATAATGAGAAGACTTTTAATTAAATAACATAAGTTAACCGCTGTATGATTGTCTTAAAGAACTAAAAGGGATGGCTTAAAAATGGATAAAGTCTAAGGAGAAAAGATTCAAGTATTTGTTATGAAATGGATGTAGAATCTATTGGAATGTTTTATATATGTATTTAGGTGTGGCAAAACGGATCATGATAAGTCGGACTGGTCCGCCTACCCGCCTAAAATGAGAGATTGTGTTAGAATTTTGGGACTCATTCACCAAAATCCACTTTGCTAAAAATCATTGTTCGCTAAAGACCGACCAAAATCCGCTCACCAAAACCCTCTGCGTATATTCGCCCCCATTTTTAAAATAATTTAAGGCTCTAACACTTACCGCTAAACTATTTTGCTTTCTTGTGTAATTGCATCCATATATATATATATATATATATTACATTATTATTATTATTCAATAATATTTGTTTGATTAGTTAATATATTTCAGTTTAATATATATAATAATAATATATTTATAATTTATTTTCAATTTATTTATTAATTAATTAATATAAATTTATAAACTAAAAATAAATATATTAACATATTTTACTAAACTGAAAAATTAATTAGCGTGAATAGATTAGTTAAAATTTAAGAAAAAAATTTAACGTTATTTTTAATTTATTATTAAAAAAATATTAACGTTATTTAAATAAATAAAATTTCAATTTCAAATTAAATATAATTATTTTCATTTTAATATATTTATTTTCAGTTTAATATATGAATTTTCAGTTTATTAATATATTTTTAAATTAATTTCCAGTTTAATTTATTTTCATTAATTTCCATAATATATATTTGAATAAATAAAATATATTATATATTTAAAATTAAATTAAAATTAAGTTTAACATATAATAATAAATTGATATTTACTTAGAAAGAAATTAAAATTAATATTTGTATAGAAAAAGTATACTAAAATAATAAACTGATATTTATGCAATTAAATATACTTATTGTATGTAAAAAACAGTATTAAAATAAAAGTATTGACACTATTTTCATAAAATTATTAATTAAAATGAAAGTATTAAATATGAAAAATATATTTTATAATTTCATTAATAATAAACTAGAATAACTAAAATAAATTGAAATTAAATATAATTATGTATATATTTAATAAAATTTAATTTATTTATGTGTTATAATGTTAAATATATAATAGTTTTATTTATTTTATTGAATATTTTTAATAATTTCAGATTTATGTAATAATAATTATTAATGTTAAATAATGAATGTTTAATATAATAACAATTTTGAAAATAAATTTTAACCATGTAATAACTATATTTGAGGTGAAAACAATACATAACAAGCTAATTGATGTAGTGGTAGGCGCTTCTTCAATAGAGTAAAAGGTCATGGGTTAATTTTTAGAATTCGCCCTACATAGTAGGGGCAAAATTCTATTTCTAAAAAATAAAAGGTGGACGACCCATTTTATTATCTCTATATGTATTTATTCTTTAAGAGGGATTGAATGGTGTATGGAGTGTTTGTTGGAGCAATTCTTTTTCAATAAACACTTAAATTAAAAGCATAAGGGTGCAATTCAATACAAAAGAACGAAACAAAAATAACAAAATACGAAGAACAAAAAGACCGACCTAAGCTGGTTGGTATTACCCAACCTCTCTAATACAATCCCCATACCATTGAATTGAAGTCCATGAAATTGGTGCAATGCTATCGGGTTATGTATAATGAGGTGTTAAAAGAAAATTAAATAGTTGAATTATTTGTAATGGGGTGTTGAAAGGGTGTTAAAAGTGAGATGAATTAATTGGTGTTGAAAATATTTTTACATATTAAATGAGTAGAGAGGACTTCATAAAATATTTTATAAAATTTTATTGGTGATTGTGAATGTTTATTTTTAGTGTGTTGTGAATTGTGAGTAATATGATATTAAATTTACTAAACAAAATTATTGAAAGGAATAAAAATTAAATGTTTATTGAATTATTAGATCAAGAAAGAGAGGATGATATGAGTATAAAATTAAAATGACGGTTGAAAATGACGGTGCTTCATAAAATATCTTAATAACCTTCCTGGTTAAAATTGCTATTGTGTATCTTTCCTATTCTTTTAGTTTGCCACCAAAGTTCCATGATCAATTTACCTCCACATACACGAGCATTCTTTGAATCTAGAAGATGTGACATTAGTGGTTGTTCCATAAATCTACTCACTGATCCTACATTTTAACACAAGTCTATCCTAGTAAATGCATAAGTACCTCAAATAGACAGTGATTTTTATAATGTAATATTTAAATTATTCTTTGCTCAATTTCACTCCAGGTTCCAATCATATCCAACCTTTTCAACACATCTTCGACATACTTATTTGGTGTAGAAAGCTTCTAGATTCTTTTCATAAACATATAACTATAAGCATAATATTAACAATTTCTTGCTACTTAATTTTCTTACCTGGACTCTTTATTCTAATATACACTTAATTAAGTCTAGCTTGATAAGGAAGCTTTTAATTCTCCTGTTCCAAATTTAGGGTATCCTTCAATAGAGTCTTTCTTAATCTAAACACCTTTATGCTTGACCTTTGCGTTCAAAACAAGGTGGGTGCTTGACTTTGAAAAAAGTTGATTTTACATCTAGCTGATGCAGGAACAAGCCTCTATAAATTGTTAATATAACAAATATCATATTCTTTCCAGCTTTGTAACTAGTGTAAAAATTTCCTGAAAATTTAGGATAGGTCCATGCAAAAAATTCTCTAACAAAAAATCTTGTGAGATCATGGAATTTTGGAGAGAATGAAAGGAGATTAGGGTACAGAGAACCAAGAGGAAATTTCACAAATTGACGTAACGCTTAGAAAGAGAATCAATTGCTAACTACAATCTATTGATGCAATGCATAAGTCAAGAAAGCTTGAAGCATTGAAGTCGCTTTTGAAAACTTATTTGAAAAGTTATTCTCGCTTGAAGGAAATTTCGCAGTTCAAAGAGAAATTTAATTTCATTTGGAGAAACCGGTTTAGCGATATCTTGTTTTTCAGATAGCAATTTTGATACTGGCTTGGTTGTTATTTTTGTTATGTTGTTTTGTTTTGTATATGTTGATACATTATAAATAGAAAATCCTCATGTAATAATGTAATGCTAGTGTGAATAATAGAAAACATTTTCTCCTTAATTACTCTCTCTCTCTCTCTCAACTCCCTAATTTCCTCTCTAAACTTCATCTTCCCCAATATACCATTTTCACCATTGATTCACCTTTAACATTTAGTATATTTTCCAACATCTAGCATCAAGAGCTCGTTCTAACTGACCATCAGTAAAACATGACAACCACCATCGAATCCCTACTAACCTCCCAATTCTTGGTTCCAAGAATTATGATAAATGATGCAAACAAATGAAAGTTTTGTTTGGGTATCAAGAAGTCCTGAAGTGGTGAATGATGGAGTTACACCACTTGTAGGAGGCTACAAAGAAAGACAACAAGCTACATTCAAGGAAGAAAGGAAGAAAGGATACAAATCTGTTTTCTAAATACACTCTTATGTCGACAACGATAACTTTGAGAAAGTTGGTGATTGTACGTCGACAAAACAAACTTGGGAGATTTTGAATAAAGCTTATGAATGTGCCGACAAAACGAAGGTCAGTGACGCTACAAATTCACAAGAGGCGCCTCGAGTTGGTGCAAATGGAAGAAAAGGAATCGATCAACGACTACAATACGCTGATAATGTGTTTGGTGAATCAAATGAAGGCTTCATGTGAAACAATGGTAAAATATAGTACAGATCTTGAGTTCTTTAACGCAAGATTTGATAACATAGTGGTAGCTTATAGAAGAGTCAAATGATTCTCTCTACTATGAGAAAGGAGGGTGAGCTCAAAGCTCTCATTGAAGTAGAAAATAATGGATGAAAGGAAGTGACAAGGCAAAAAAGTTAAATTATGCTTGCAA
>CM038793.1:76492180-76578217 GCA_021764765.1 Vicia sativa
TTCAAACCATTAAAAGCTTGATTAACACCGCAGGACAATCAAATGCAAAAATCAAAGAAATTGAATATGTAGGGATGGATATGCATCGATTACGGATGATTTGATCAATGGTGATGATGCATTCTTACTCAAACCTACCCTCCGAGCGATGGAATGGTTGGAAAAGTGTTGCTTTTTGAAATTCGATTTTTCAAGAATCTTGAAAAAATTTGCAAGAACTAGGGTTTGGCTTGAGCTAGGGTTCGTGTCGACCATCACGTATTCCTTTTGGGTATTTATAGAGAAAATTTGGATGGCAAGAGGTGAAAAGATTGAATAATCAATGTGCAAATATTTTCTCTTTAAAACAAATCAAATATTTGAAAAAATTGATTTCTAGATGCCATAGCTATGCACGATTTGGCAAAGTCTTGGGCTTTCTTGGAGTTTAAGAGATATAAATCCATTCCTTTTGAAAAACTTAATTTTCATATTTTATATAATTTATTTTTAATTAAATGTTATAAAATTCAAATATAAATCATAAAATAGAAAATCACCAAGGTCAAGCATTTGAGTTAAAAATATTGTCATGAACAAGTTTGGATCAAAGATTTTTGGCCCATTTGGAAAATTTTGCATTTGGACTACAAAATGTCCTTTTGTGCAATTGTAAATTTTAACTTAAAGATAGTGTATCTTGCTCAATTTTCCATTTTTGAGTGTTCTTGGACTTTTGGAGAGCTCTAAAGAGTCCTCTAACCAACCTTTTTGGTCTCATCTCAATTGGAGTTTCCATACTCAATATATCTTCAAAACAAAAGTTGACTTTGTTGACTTTGAAAAGACTTGTAATGTTTTGAGCCATACCTCTCAAATGAAGCATTTTGGACATTCTTGTGAGACATGAAGTTGTAGAAGGATTTTTCCTTCAAAACAAGAGGTGGTGGAAAAATTTACGAGAAAGTATGAAAGTTATGATCGGTCAAAGTTCGATTGACTTTTCACTAAAACCCTAATTTAGAAGTTTGACTTTTGAGCAAATCTTGAGTTTTCTTGATGAATCATGATCAACCCTTGATCAAATGATGAATGTAACTTCAAAATGAGGATGTTGACCAAAAATTATGAAGTTTGGTACATGTTGACCACGTTGAGTTTTGTCAAACTGATTTTCACCATCGAGCAATTATAGGAAACTTGACTTGTGAGGCTTGAAACTTGACATGGAGAATCTTTGAAACATGAGGAGGCATGAAGACCATTGGAGATGTTGGAAGTCCATCTTGATCTAGAAATACCAAACCCTAGTTTGGGTTGATTGTCTAGGAGAGTTTGTCGATCGACTCTTGAGGAATCCTTGAGTATAGATGTATGAAATCTCTTGAGAAGATGGAGGAAAATTTTGGGGTATGACAGCTGCCCTGTTCAATCTTCTTGTCTTTGGAGAGGTTAGATTGATGCGTTGTCTTTCGTGACACGGAGGTAGAAGATGATTGAACACTCAGTACACACGAAATTTGCACTTTCATTGGTGGATGATCGCAGGAATGGGCTTCTGATGCCATTTGGATACTTATTTGGGGATGAGTCGTACACTAGACTCGAGAATCGATAGAAATTGCGGGATGGGCTTAAGATGCCATCTGGAAAGATCGATCTTTGGGGGAGTGGCGTCTGCTAGGCTCTGTAGTCGTTGGAAGGAGCATGGAGATGGGCTTAAGATGCCATCTGGAGGAGTCCTACGTTAGGCTTCGTGTTCATTTTTGAATGAAGTTATTGGTTTGCATTGATTTTTAACCATATATGCGGCATTTGAAAGTGAAGCCTTTGTTGATAAGTAATCGGAGATGGGCTTAAGATGCCATCGAGCTATGTGAGTGCGTGCACTTGAAACTCGTAGTTCTTTGTTAATAATAAGGAATCGGAATAACTCTTAGTCTTGATTACTACGAGGGAGGTTATAGTTGGCAAAAATGTGGATAGCTTCCACTGTTGTGCATCGGTGTTGATCCATTGCATTATCGGAGGATAACGGAGGCGATCTTCGGATAGTTTTCCGTCGATTCGGGGCTTAATCTGGACTAGTCGTGGGAGGAGGGACAACAAGGCGGTCTTCGGATAGTTTTCCGTCGATTCGGGCTTAATCCTGGACGATCGTGGGAGGACAACCAAGGCGGTCTTCGAGATAGTTTTCCGTCGATTGGGGCTTAATCTGGACACATTTGCGTCGAGTAGTACTGTTTGGAAAAACATGAGGAACTTTGATAGAATATTCGTTAGTCTTATGCAAAATATGATGCATGACGATTGTATATGAATGGCATATGCATGAATTATGACTTTATGAGTAATGTATGAATGATAGATGTTGTGGTATTTCAAAACATATCCATCTTGAAGAAGATCACGGATGTTGTTTGAGGATTCGACTCTGTTTGGGGATCGAGTAGGTGAGAACCAGCTTTTGAAGGAAGATATCACGGATTCCTCCGATGCACTATCGACCAAGTCACAGGCCTAGATATTGTTGAGGAAGGGAGGAGGCTTGGTTGTTGGAGATCTCATATCACAGACTCTGTGAGGAGAATCAGGGAGGCGATCCGTTAGGGACCTTGTATGTAGATCTGTTGAGGAAATTTAGGGAGGCTCTCAGGGATTACGAGGTGTAGATCGCTAGAGGTAATTCTGGGAGGCCGGGTTGGAAGATCCGGGGCCCATTGTAATCTCGGCTGGTGAATGAAGATGTAGGTTCCTCGATGCACTATCGACCAAGTTTTGGAGTGCGGATCTGCTGTTGGGGAAAAGGAAAAGGCGAGAGATATCCATTGAGGATAAATACCTTGTTGGGGGTGAGGTGTTCTTGCTTGGGCCAGTGTAACTACTTAGTTGAGTGGAAGCTCGTGGATTCCACGCTCTGCTTGGGGAAGTTGTGTTGTGGTGATACCTGGGGATCATGCTGCTGTGGGAGAATGTTTTGGTGACTTTAGTAAATCATCTCAATTCACGGAGCACTGTAGTAAGTACTTTTGTATGTTCACTTTTAAATGTTTGTGATTAGATTCTTGTTATCGAAATGCATATAATCATTCAAAACAAGCGTTGGACTTATTACAAATAACAACAACGAGGGTAAAGAGAAAGAAGCTTGCGTTTATTTGAAAGGTGGCATATGGCCAAGTGGTTTATACACAAGAAAGGTAAAAAGCTGTCTGAAACAATCTCGATTAAGTTCCAACTATGCTAGTACTCATATATTTCAACCTCTCATCTCCTTCTTTGTCGGTTAGAAAGTGAGTAGGCTGATCTTCGCATTTGACCTTGAATGCGTGGTAGTCTAGAGCGGGTGATCTGGAAGGACATAGTAAATGCGCTTGAATCTAACACTTTGCCTAGACCGCTTCGGGTTTTAGGTCTCTAGGGATACCCTTTTTGCCAGCCGCCTTTTCGGGTTTCGACTTCTTGGTGTACATGTTTTTGTATATCCTTAACTTTTAGAACCTTTTTGGTTAGGTTCCCTTATTTTTGCCTAGGTCCGATCGACCTAGCGGGTCTGTTATCGTAGTATTTTTGACTATATCTGCGTTCACGAGGTGTGAGAAGTCTTCACTATCCATGGTGCTAAGTATCATAGCTCGTAGGAAAACAACATCTTGACTACAAATGGTCCCTCATAGGTGGTCCATTTTCCCACAGGATCACCTTGTGGAAGAATGATGCGCTTGACTACTAGATCACCGACTTGGTAGACTCGGTGCTTGACCTTCTTGTTAAATGCTCACGATCATTCGATAAATAATCCATAGCGAGATGGGCCGAAATCGCTTCTCATCAATCAAATTAATCTGGTCAAGGCGATGCGGACGAATCGTCTTCGTCTAACTCTGCCTCTTGGAGGACTGCGGTTGAGGGTATCCGAACCTCGATGGGTAAGGCGGCTTCCATACATTATCACGAGAGAGAAGGGGTTGCCCACTGGATGTTCGTCTTGGTAGTGCGATAACCATGAAAAGCAAATGGTAACATCTCGTACCAATCCTTGTAAATCCGCATCATCTTACGTATAATCTTCTTAATGTTCTTGTTGGCGGCTTCCACTCGCGGTCATCTTAGGCCGATAAGGAGAAGAGTTGTGATGCTTGATCTTGAGCTGCGTGCGAGTTCGGTGATCATCTTGTTGTTGAGATTGGAGCGTTATCTGTGATAATCCTTTCGGTGCCGTACCGACAGATAAGGTTATGCTTGATGAATCGAGACCCGACATTCTTAGTATGAGATCTGACGAGGCTGCTTCTACCCACTGGTAAAATAATCGATTACCACAAGGATGAAAGCGATGTCCATTGGAAGCTGTAGGCTTAATTTCTCCGATCATGTCAATGCCCACATTGCAAAGGCCAAGGAGAGTTAAAGCGTTCGGAGTCTTGGAGCGTTACGTTCTCGGCATATATCGGCATTTGTGACAAGATCGATGCATTGTGATCAACTTCCATGGTGGACCAATAGTAACATTCTCAAAATCCTCTTAGCCATGGTGTGTCCTGGGATGGGTACCAAATGTGCCTTCGTGTAACTCTTCCATGATCACGTATTGGTTTTCGATCTACCAGACGGAGTAAGCACAAGTCGTGGTTGCGCTTGTATAAGATCCGTTCTTTGAGGAAGAATTTGGGCAAAATCTTCTCATGAACTTCTTATCATTGACGGATGCCCTGCGGAATATTCCTGAGTCTCAAGATACCTCTTCACGTCATAGTACCAAGGTTTCTCTTGTCAAGCTCTTAACAATCTTTGGTTCGTCGAACTTCTCAATGATGATTTGGGAGCCTCGTTGTCCCATCAACCTTGAACATAGACGACATAGTAGCCAATAAATGCATAGTGATTCTCTTCTCGTGGAATATGATCAAAGTAATCTCTTGATGAGGATCGAACTCGAACATGCTCTCACAGAATGAGATTCGGATGTTTAGTATCCCTTTATCATTGATCACTAAAATTTGAGTCTCCATACATATAAGAACTTGATTCTTAAGTCAATAAGCGACTTTAAGACCCATGATGCCGTGCTCGACCATGTTGTTAGTGCAATGAAACATAATCTGGCGGTGAAAGCATGTCACTTTGTAGGGATGTAATGATGGCGCCAATGCCATTGCAATGCGTTGAGAGCTCCATCAAAGACCATGGTCCATCGGGATCCTTGTTCGGTCCTTAAATGCAGGCACAGTTCTTGTGATCGTGACTAGTAAAACATCTTCATCTAGAAATTGAGCGCATAGGCGATAGTCATCTACGACATGAGCCAAATGATCAGCTACTGATTGCTTTAAAGGAAGTGTCTTGGATGTCATATTCATCGGGATCATTTGCCATCTTGCTATTCTTCGAAGTGGTTTCTCAAATATGTATTTTATCGGATCCATCTTGGAAATCAACAAGGTAGTGTGAGTCGACATATCTTGTCTTAGTCGTGACGGCCAAGCGTTGCAAGTTTTCTCATTTGTGAGTATCTTGTTTCACGATCGGTAAACTTTGCTAAGGTAGTATATTGCATGCTCTTTTAAGCCAGACTCGTCATGTTGCCCAACACACCCATTGAATTCTCTAACAACATCGAGTACATGATAAGGGTCTTCTTTGGCGAGGTGGCATCGGGATGGGAGGATTACGAAGGTGCTCCTTGATTTTGTCAAAAGCGATCGGCAATCGTCATTTCTATTCCACTACTTGATCTTTCTTTAATAACGAAGATTGGCTCACAAGTAGCAGTTAGATGTGCAATGAATGCGGCAATGGTTTAGTCGGCCCGAAACCTCGACTTCCTTCTCGGTGCGGGGTGGCATCTCTTGAATAGCTTTAACCTTGGTGGGGTCAACTTCAATACCTTCTGCGACAACAAACCCTAGGAGTTTTAGGATCGACTCCAAGGTGCACTTGTTGGGATTAAGTCTTAGTTTGTACTTCTTCAACTGTCGAGCGGTTTACGCAAGTGATCGAGATGTTCTTCTTGAGTTTGTGACGAGCTATCATGTCGTCAACATAGACCTCTATCTTGATGAATCATGTCATGAAATAATGTCACCATATGCGCTAATAAGTGGCACCCGCGTTCTTCATTCGAATGGCATAACCTTATAGCAGAGAAGTGCCCCGCATGTAACAGTAGTCTTCTCCATGTCTTGAGGAGCCATTTGGATCTGTTATATGGAGAAACCATCCATGAAGGAGAAAACCTTATGTTGGCGGTGTTGTCAACGAACATCAATATGAGGAAGTGGGAAATCGTCTTTCGGACTCGCTTTATTCAGATCTACGTAATCCACACACATTCGTACCTTGCCATCCTTCTTGGGTACGGGCACCACATTTGCAACCTTTGTGGATAAGAAGTGACTGACTAAAAAGGCATTGAGCGCTTCATAACTTGGCTTTGATTTTCTCGACATCTTAGGACGCATCGACAGACCTACATTCCTTTGGGAGAAAACCTTCTTTTGTCGGTGATCGGTGTACCACAATATCAATGTCTAACCACGGCATGTCTTCGTGTGACCAAGCAAAAACCTCGATGTAGTCTCTGTACATCTGAATCAACCTTTCTTTGACAACATTCTCAGACCGTTCCTATCTTGATCTCTTTTACATCTTCGTCGATTTTCAAATTCCAACCTCGACTTGCTCTTCATGTGGGCTGTATAACTCGCTCTTCTTCTTTGTGCGATCTGGAAAGTTCTCTTGGCTTCACAATCTTCCTCACTTTCGTCTTGACTTGGTAGATCGGATTATCGAAGTCATATTTAGCAATAGCATAGTGTTATTAACGAGATTCGAGTGATTGCGGTGTATCACGTGGGTGTGTAAGAAACACATAGCTTTTGAAGGGGTGATAAAGTAAAGAAAGAAAACAACAATTGAATGCAAAAGTCCAGCGAATTTATTGAATGAAAATCATAAGCGACGGATAATAAACCTATGAAACAAGCCATGATTCCCGGGCAAGGCACTAGGCTTTCAAAGTTTATTGTTCAAAACATAAAAAATCGAAAAGCAAAAACAAAACAAAACAATTACTCGACTAAAGGAGATTGGTATAATCTTGGTCTTCAATTCAGACCCAGTGCAGGTTAGGAAGATCCACTTGCGATGTCGAAGTCGTTGTCGTCGTCTTCTATAGCATGGATTCCACTTTGGGCGTCTGGAAGGAAGTTGGCGGCACGTTGCGTATCATCTTGACCCTTGATGGTGAAGCCTAAACCGGTTTTCGGTTTGAAGGGAAGATTAGAGGCCCCGAATAGTACTACCTTCTTCAACGTGACTTGAGCATCTTTCGGTGAGGCCATCCTGGGCGGAGCTTGTGTAACCGGGAGTGGCGGGAGAGTCAGAGGCATGACTGGGGTATTGTTTCAAAAGCTTGACAAGGAGTCTGAAGAATTCTCCTTCCATCTCAAGGTATCGGAATGGTTTGATGATGACCATATACTCTTCTTCACCACATCTGTAACAACTTCCCTTTCACGGGTACTTTAGCTTCGATGCAAGGTAGAGTAGCATTGCCCATGTATCGAGGCGTCAGTAGTAGGCAAGAGTAGGTGGAGCGGATGTCCATGACAAAGAAAGTGGAGTCAAAGTGCGGGAACCCGAATTTAACGGTGAATGAGCTCTCCAATCTTTAGCTTAGAACCATCAAAAGCTCTCACAATAATGTCCTTTGGGTCTCAAACCAACCCCCGACATCAAGTCGATCAAAGCGATCTTGGAAGATATTGAGGCGAGCAGTATCCACTAAAACATGAGACAATGTAGTGCCCTTGCATTCAATAGAGATGTGCAAGGCTTTGTTGTGTTCTTTCCGGCGAGAGTCATATCGACATCGGAGAAGCCTAGGCCGTTGGCGGCCGAATATGTACAAACTTCAATGGTGGTGGTAGTGTCTTGCGACACGTGAGCATTCTTGAAACTTCACCAAGGCATTAGCATGAGCCTCGGGCACAAGAGAAAGCAAGCATGGATATCTTGG
Source organism: Vicia sativa (assembly GCA_021764765.1). Taxonomy (NCBI): domain Eukaryota; kingdom Viridiplantae; phylum Streptophyta; class Magnoliopsida; order Fabales; family Fabaceae; genus Vicia; species Vicia sativa. The sequence goes on from CM038793.1 coordinate 76,500,180, forward strand.
GCCAGTCTGTCCCAACTGTTCCACAACATTGTAGTCACTCTTCTTGATAATCTTTAGAATTTCCTCCATTTCTTGTTTGGGTATCTTGATAACTTCCTTTGGTAATTAGGTTTGACGGGATAAGTCAGGTTCTTTCCCTCTAGCTTGGGAATGGATTGAATGGTTGGAATGCAGTGGAGTCGCGATGTCTTTTGGAGGAGAGATATTGGAGAGAATACTCTTCGGTTACGGTCACCTTAAGATCGGTGATATTGTCGATGTCAGGAATGGTAGCTTCATTGATAAGATCTCAATAGTCGAGGGTCTTGCTTGGCGCCATGATAGTAAACATCGACTCCATAGTTCAAGGGATAGCTTTGTCAGGAGGAATATGGGATGGTCTTGGAAGTAATAATGAGGGTGCCACTCAAGATGCAGATCAGTGGAAATCCTTATGTGTATCACATGAATAGTTTGAAATCGTCACCCCATCCGGTTGCTTTAACATCTTCAATAGGAATCTTGTAGCTCTCGGGAGCGTGTACTTCACCATGTAATCATACTTTCCACTTGGCTGCCCAGGTATCCCTGATGAGTGCAGTTTAGTTCGCATTGTCAATCTTGACTTAGACATTTCTTCACCGCGGCTTTTGCGGCGGAAATAGTATCTCACGGTTATCCATCATACCTTGAACCGTCTTCTCGACCAAGCACAACCATCGGTGCGGATGGGCTGCTTGACATTCTGGGGCATCTGGATTGACACGGCTTGTAGGAAATTCTTCTAACGGTCATCGGAGGAATGGTCGAGTCATCTATGTTGAAAACATAATATAGTCTGTGACATTGGAACTCTTGTCATGGTTAGGCATAGGGCGTTGATCACATTCGGTCTCGATGGGGATCAAACTCAATGCTTTGCTTCAATCATATCTTGAATCTTGTTCTTGAGCCCAATCATCGATTACTATGTCACAGGCTATTGGAATGGTAAGCACACTTAGCATTAGGATTGTACTTCGGAGAGAGTGTTGACATTTTGAGGAGGATCCCTCAAGTAATCGGCTACGCTTTCGACATGTGTTGCAAGGCTTGAGACAAAGGCATGTTGATCTTAGTAAAGCGTCTTAGGTGGCGTTACGGCTGTGCGTTGTCTGTGAGGTTGTCTTGATGTAGGATTGGAGATAACTGCGCCCCCACAGTTAGGCAGGGTCGGTCTTGGCTCGGCTTTTCGACCATACTGACATTAGCTTCTTTCTTACCACCAAAGATCTCTTTGCGGCATTTGAAGATGACTACTTGAATCTTTCCACTCTTGATACCGACTTCAATACGGCTCGCTCAAAATCATTTCGGTGAATCGGTGAAGAGTTTCAATCGGTGATTGAAGAATGGGCTGTCGGTGTCCCCATGAACATATCAACCAACTCCCTATTGGACAAGGGTGGTGAACTCGCACTGCTAGATCTCTCCACCGAGCATACTCTTTGAACTTCGTCATGACCCATAGACATGCTTTGTAGTTGCATGCGGTGGGTGTCAATTGACATTGTACTCATCTTTGTCTGTAGAAAGCATCAGCTAAGTCATCAAATGCGGATACGGTGGTTCTCTGGTGATAGTACCATTTCAATGAGTTAGGACAAACTCTCTTGAAAATAGTGCATCCACAACTTTCTGTCATCATTGTGGGGATTGATCTTACGGACATAGGACTTCAAATGCAGCTTAGGGCAAGACATGCCATCATACTTAGCAAAAGTAGGAACTTTGAACTTGGGAGGAATCACAACTCGGGGACAAGACTTCAGATCATCAAATTCCGGACATCTTGTTTTTGACATTCGAGACGGTCTTCAAGTTGCTTGTACTTGTCATCTTCATGGTGTTGACCATCATCATAGTTCTTCTCAAGCTCGGTGGCCTTCACCATCACCCTTGTTACTTTGCTCATCCTCCTTCTTGACACTTCCTTGAGAGAGCTCGATTCGACTAACCACTCTGGGACCTCCTTTGCCCGTCTGTTGAGGAGACCAACAACCTTCTTCTTTTGTTGATGAGCTTCTTCGGATCTTCTTGGCCTTGGACCAAGCTTTGGTAAACTTATCTGCTGGCCAGAGCATCGAGCTTGAAGATCTTTGGAGTTGTTCAAGAGCCATTTACCTAAAATAAATAGCGAGCAAATGAGAAAATCTTCAATGTACTGTGATGCAATGTTATGCTATGATATGCAATGTTTATCACGAATGCAATGCAATGTTTTCAAGGACCTTAGAGATTTAAATTTGTTAAACAAGCAATGAACAAACATTTATTAGTACTTCTTTTTATTCTTTTCTTTTAAGTACAAAGATAATTCAAAACAATAAAGAAAAACATATAAATCCTAAAACACTAAGTCTCCCATGGGCGCTTCCTCTTGGTGCCGATGTAGGCGTTGATGTTTAGCTCCTCGTGAAGTAGCTTGGTCAACTCTAGCACTTTCTTCTCACTTGCATAACACGAGCTTCAAAGGTATCCCTCTCTTCTTTAAGTGAATCAGGATCTCTTCAGTCTTCATCGGTGGCGTCGTCGAATGGAGAGCAGTGCAGGGTCGTCACCTATAGCCGAGGTTCCATAATTCTTGGTAGAACAGGCATGAATGGCATCATGAGGTTTGAGCTCGAGCTGCACCCATTTGAGGTAAGGTTCCCAAGGAATGGAGTTGGTGCCCCAAAGTCTTAGTATCGATCTTCTTTACCATGCCCCGACATGTATGAACCTTAAATCGGTAATTAGGAGATCGTGATTGTAGTCGAACACAATATCTTGGAGAAGCATATCATGCGGACCATCTCTTGAGCAAAACCAAACTGACGTAGAGCTAGAGAAGGGTTGTAAGTAATACCTCCCTTATACCAAGTAATGGTACATTAGGAATTCTCCACACCTCTCATGAAGGTGAAGTCCTTTTGAGAGACAAGGCTCAACGGATATAGATGAGAGGACAGTGTTAGTCTTTGAGACCACTTCATCCTTTTTCATTCTTCAAAAGGCGATGGAGGAAGGTGCGAAATAAACCACCTCAAAAGTAACGGTATGCAACACATGAGAGTTCCTTGTCTCTTAGTAAATGCAGTGTGGAGAGAATGCGGGATGTCTCAAGTAAAGTAGGCTTTTGGATTGCGGGTGAGAAACAACTTGATGGTGTTGACATCTATGAATTGATCCGAGTTAGGGAATAAAACCAAACCATAGATTAGCAAGGCCACAATGTCTTCGAATGCATGGAAACTCATAACTTTGAGGAATTCTCGGGCTTTCTTAATTAGGAACTTGGAAAGTAAACCCTTAACTCCACTCCTGGTTTCCCAATTGGCTTCAATGTCTAAGCGCTTAAAGTGCAAAGCGGATGCGATGTCTTCATATGAGAGAACCTTTTCTAGACCGGTGAAAGGCATTTGATCAAGAATAGGTATCCCAAGTAGCTTAGAGAACTCTTCAAGGTAGGAACCAAGCGATAATCTGAGGAATGTAAAGCAATGGTGCTGGATCAAAAATGGAATAGGACATGCATCATATCTTCTTCAAAACCGGAGATAACCAAGTCAAGTAGATAACCATGTCTTCGATGGGCGAGCATGGTGGGAATTTCGAAACCAATTCTTTGAGCTGAGAAGGTATACCCATGAAGTTGATTCGGATAGTCTTTCTAGAAGCCACCACAAAGCAGCAAAGATAAATCTAGGTCCTTGAAATATAAGAAATGATATGCAATGCAAATGATGTCATGATGTCATGTTTGGCACACACAAACAAATCACAATGAGCCTAGGTTTAAGGCTTGCAAGAGGTATAGGTGATTACCTCATACCCCAAAATTTTCCCTCCATCTACTCGAAGATTTCATACATCCATACTCAAGGATTCCTCGAGTTGATCGGACAAACTCTCTCCTAGACAATCAACCCAAACTAGGGTTTGGTATTTCCCGGACAAGATGGACTTCCAACATCTCAATGGTCTTCATGCCTCCACATATGCTTCAAAGAATCTCCATGTCAAGTTTCAAGCCTCACAAGTCAAGTTTCCTCGGAGATTGCTCGAATGGTTGAAAATGGTGTATTGGACAAAAAGTCAAGCTGTGGTCAACATACGTCAAAACTTGATTTTGGTCAACATCCTCATTTTGAAATTACATTCATCATTTGATCAAGGGTTGATCATGATTCATCAAGAAAACTCAAGATTTGCTCAAAAGTCGAACTTTCTAAATTAGGGTTTCTAGATGAAAAGTCAAGCGAACTTTGGTGATCATAACTTTCTCATACTTTCTCGAAATTTTTCCACCACCTCTTGTTTGAAGGAAATTCAATTCTCTACAACTTCATGTCTCACAAGAATGTCCAAAATGCTTCATTTGAGAGTATAGCTCAAAACATTCAGGTCATTTTCAAAGTCAACAAAAAGTCAACTTTTGTTTGAAGATATATTGAGCATGGTAACTCCAATTGAGATGAAACTAAAGACATTGTTTAGAGGACTCTTAGAGCTTTCCAAAAGTCCAAGAACACTCAAAAATGTGGAAAATTGAGCAATTACACATTCACAAGTTGGAAATTTTGGAAGAATGCACAAAGAGATACTTCAAAAAAATCAAATCTTTTGCAAATGGGCCTATTTTTCTTCATCCTAACTTGTTCCTCATGCAATTAGGGACATATCCAATGCCACGAATTTTTGATTTATTTTCTATTTAATTTGTAATTTATTTATTTAAATGCAAATTAAATCTTAAAATAAATTATAAAATCAAAATTAATTGGAAGATTGATTTTTATTGCTTTCTTGTGATCCAATCAACCCATAAATGCCGACAATTTGAAATTGGATCAAATTTGGCAAGATTGGATTGAAATTGGACAAAATTTGAAAATTTGATTTCATGAGAATATCAAAATTTGATTTCCATTGAATGTTGATAATTCTTCCCAAAACCATTCCAATCCATCGAACATAAATACATGATGCATACTATCAAGAGAGCGAAAAAATTGGCTCAAGACCTAATCCAAACTCAAAGAAATCGTGTTCTTGAAGCAATTGGCAATCCTTGTTCGATAGTTTCAATCGGTTTTGAGGTGTCAAACACATTCTTGAAACTCGAGAATTCGGATACTTACATTGCCAAGATACATCCAGAATCAAGAAATACGATTTCGGTTTGTTCATCTTTTTTCCAAATTCGATTTCTATTTTTCATGCATTTTTAACACATTTTGTTGTTGTTTTTGTGATTAGTAGGAAGATTGCAAGCGATCTGGGTTGTTTGATTGAGTTTCCATGGCTTAGAACTTGTATTGCCATTGTTAGGGCTCCTGGTATCGAATTAGGGTTTCTCTATACAGGAAAAATTGGACCATGTGACCTATACCATTGCATCCGGAATGATTTCCTGAATCGAACCATGGCCTTAGAACTTATTTATATTATGCGTGCTTGATTTTCAATTTTTGCCAGGAACATAGCGTCGAACCATGGCCACGCGAGACTTTTTAAAATTCAAATTGGAGAAGAGCGAAGTCAGGCGAGATCGTGGCAATAGGAGGACGAGCGTGCTTGTATTTCACTCGTTCGGTTTTCAAACACGGATGCACATGGCGTAGCGGTCGAGTGAAGGATCTCAAGGTTTGAAGGCGGGGCTGAGTTCGAACCATGCTAAGACCAACTACGGTTTATTTTTACAAAACTCAATTATTTTCATATTTTCATTATTTTTAATATTTTCATTCATTTTAATTATTTTCATGATTTTTTTATTAAAAATTACAAAAACATTTTCTTTTCACATTATTTTCATAAAATTTATTTAATTTAATAAATTAAAATATAATTTTTGCATGCATATATATTTTATTTTTATTTTTGCATTTAAATCATTATAAATTGCATTTTAATTATTAAATCTTTTCAAAAATCCCAAAAATTATTTTAATATATTTATCTTATTTCTAGCATATTAATTTTCTCATATTAAAATTGCATTTTTCTAACATTTTCTCTTATTTCAATTTCATCATATTTCCGATTTTCTTATTCTTTCCCAGTGTTGCTCGATTCGGACGTTTTCTTTTATCGTTTTTTTTTTCCAATAATGTAATTGCTCATGGGTTGTAATAGTTTAATCTAGGTTTTTATTTTCCATGAAGTTTAAATTATGTATCTTAAAGCCATGTAATAGCGTAGGTTTACCTTCCGCATTTTACATTATTTTACTTTCCGCACCCTATCAATTGTTAGTAACTAGGCGTGTATGGCAAGATAATAATTGGACATAGCTCACACTAATCTTCAAGATAAATATAAATTTGACACACTCTTTCACACACGCACCCCTTAGGATATTTCTCTCTCATTGCCTTTTCGATTCAAAATGGTCATGTCCCTCGAGCGTAGAGGTATTCTAGCACCGTTGCCTTCCAAACAAATCATCATAGTCCCTTCGATACAAAGATCATAAGACCCACGATGTCACCTCCGAATACATGATCTTGACCCTCGATTGTCGCCCTCGAAAAATGATGATAGTCCTTGAATGTGCTAGGATACTTCCAGTTGCCTTCTATGACCATCCGATGTCCCTTGAATGTCCGCTTACATCCAGAATGGAGCTACCTACTAACTAATGGTATGGCTAGCGCTATTCTAAAGGAATGTAAAGAAATAAACGACCAATTACAGGTGGGTAAATAAGTCTCTTAGTTGCTTGCTCTATCAAATGCTTTTCACACCACACACTTTTTCAAAGTTCAAATTCTTTTCAAAACAACAAAACATTTCCTAACACTTTGTATACACTCCTACATGAGTCATTACAAAGTCAAAGCGAAATGCCTTTTCAAAACATTTTGTCAAACACACAAGAAAGCAATTTTAAAGGTGATCTAGAGCAACTAAGAGCCGTAGATAACTACGGATGGAAAGGGTGCTAATACCTTCCCTTTTCATAACCATTCTCCCGAACTCGAATCTAACGAAGGTCTTTTACTGTTACTTTTACCTTCCCTTAATTGGATAAAAATAAAAGTCGGTGGCGACTCTTGCTATCCGCACATTTGGATAAAAATCCTACAAAGTCAGTTCACCGTATCACGCTGGCGACTCTCTGGGACACACCCTAAAAGAGAATTGCCTTAGGATTTCTAGATCATTTTTTGCTTTTGTTTGACTTGTATGCTTTATCTTTAAGGGTTGCTTGGGTATTATATTGTTGGGGATCCTACACCCGGATCGGGTTTCTTTTAGGTAAGTGGCATTAGATCATCGCGACCGCTAGACGATAACTACGCGGTCAACATGATGGCTACGTTAGCGTGACACTTTGGTTGTCCGATACTCTTCATTCCCAAGTTGAAGATAGTATTTGGCCTGCGTGGTGTCATCAAGCGCTAACTAAACTTTTAGAACCTTAATTGACCCATCTTGGCCATTAGAAGGTAGTGAGATTGGTGTAGACCGAGGTTGGTTGATACTCGATGCTACGCTCATTGAGATCGGACTTTTGGGACATTTTCGATCGACCACTTGGCGTCGTATTGAAATAAGCGCCACGAGAAAGATCCGTGATATGAGATTCCTAGAACCGGTTACTATTATAGGACAGATGAACCAACTCAAACTTTTGGTGGGGTAATCACCTATACCTCATGCAAGCCTTAAACCTAGGCTCATTGTGTGAATTGTTTGTGTGTGCTAAACATGACATCATGACATCATCCGCATTGCATATCATTTCTAACTATTTCAAGGACCTAGGGATTTATCTTTGCTCTGTTTTGTAGGGATTATGGCTTTTAGAAAGACTATCCGAATCAACTTCATGGGTATCCCTTCTCAACTCAAAGAATTGGTTTGAAATTCCGACCATGCTCGGTTCATCAAAGACATGGTTATCTACTTGATTTGGTTATCTCGGTTTTGAAGAAGATATGATGCATGTCCTATTCCGGTTCTTTGATCCAAACACCATTGCTTTACATTCCAGTTATCGATTGGTTCCTACCTTGGAAGAGTTCTCTAAGCTACTTGGGATACCTATTCTTGACCAAATGCCATTCACCGGTTTGGAAAAGGTTCCTAAGTTCGAAGACATCGCATCCGCCTTACATCTTAAGCGCTCAGACATTGAAGCCAATTGGGAAACTAGAAGTGGAGTTAAGGGTTTACTTTCCAAGTTCTTAATCAAGAAAGCCCGAGAACTCCTCAAAGTTATGAGTTTCCATGCATTTGAAAACATTGTTGCCTTGCTAATTTATGGTTTGGTTCTATTTCCTAACTCGGATCAATTCATAGATGTCAATGCCATCAAGTTGTTACTTACCCGTAATCCAGTGCCTACTTTACTTGGAGACATCCTGCATTCTCTCCACACTCGTACTACTAAGCGACAAGGAACTCTCATGTGTTGTGTACCGTTACTTTCTAGGTGGTTTATTTCGCACCTTCCTCCATCAGTTTTGAAGAACGAACAAAGGTTGAGATGGTCTCAAAGATTGATGTCACTCTCTCATTCCGATATCCGTTGGAATCTTTTCTCTCAAAAGGACTTCACATTCATCGAGCGTTGTGGAGAATTCCCTAATGTACCACTCCTTGGCATAAGGGGAGGTATTACTTACAACCCTTCTCTAGCTCTACGTCAGTTTGGTTTTGCTCGAAGAGATGGTCCACATGATATGCTTCTCCAAGATATTGTGTTCGATTACAACCACGATCTCGCAGTACGATTTAAGGTTTATACATGCTTGGGGCATGGTAAAGAAGACGATACCAAGACTTTGGGGCACCGAACTCCATTCCTTGGGAACCTTACCTCAAATGGGTGCGAGCTCGAGCTCAAAACCTCATGATGCCATTCACGCTTGTTCTAAGAATTATGGAACCTGTTGCTATGGGTGACATACCCTATCCGTTCTCCATCCCGACATGCCTCGATTTTGAATACTTGAAGAGATCTGGATTCAGACTTAAAGAAGAGGATACCTTTGAAGCTCGGTGCTATGCAAGCGAGAAGAAAGTTCTAGAGTTGACCAAGCTACTTCACGAGGAGCGAAACATCAACGCTACATCGGCACCAAGAGGAAGCGCCATGGAGACTTAGAGCTTTAGGATGTTTTGTTTTCTTTTATTGTTTTGAATTATCTCTTGTACTTAAAAAAAAAATAATGAAAAGTACTAATAAATGTTTGTTTTGCTTGTTTAACAAATTTAAATCTCTTAGGTCCTTGAAAACATTGCATTGCATTCGCATAAACATTGCATATCATAGCATAACATTGCATCACGGTACATTGAGATTGGTTTTCTCATTTGCTCGCTATTTATTTTAGCGAAATGGCTCTTGAGCAGATCTATCAAAGATCTCAAGCTCGTAATGCTCGGTTTAAGAGATGTTTACCACTTGGTCCAAGGCCAAGAAGATCCAAGAAGCTCATCAACAAGAAGAAGAAGGTTGTTGGTCTCCTCAACATGGGTAGACGCTACAAGGGGGTCCAAAAGTGGTCACCGGATCGAGCTCTCAAGGAAGTGTCCATACCGAGGGAGTACCAAGGGTGGTGAAGATGACCCGTGAGCCAAAGAAAGAGGAGAGGCTCGATTATAGCCAAGACTGATGAAGATGACAAGTACAAACAACTTGAAGACCGTCTAAATGCTGTGGAAAACCTGAAGATGTCCGGGCTAAATTTTGATGATCTGAGTCTTGTTCCTAGTGTTGTGATTCCTCCCAAGTTCAAAGTTCCTGCTTTTGCTAAGTATGATGGCATGTCTTGCCCTAAGCTGCATTTGAAGTTCTATGTCCAGAAGATCAATCCCCACACTGATGACAGAAAGTTGTGGATGCACTATTTTCAAGAGAGTTTGTCCGGAACCTAGTTGGAATGGTACTATCAGCTAGAGAATGACCATATCCGTACTTGGAGTGACTTAGCTGATGCTTTCTATAGGCAGTATGAGTACAATGCTGAATTGACACCCACTCGCATGCAACTACAAAGCATGTCTATGGGTCGTGACGAGAAGTTCAAGGAGTATGCTCAGAAATGGAGAGATCTAGCAGGCAGAGTTCAGCCACCCTTGTCCAATAGGGAGTTGGTTGATATGTTCATGGGGACACTGACAGGCCCATTCTTCAATCATCTGATTGGAAATTCTTCATCCGGATTCACCGATGATATTGACAAAGACGCATTGAAGCTGGTATCAAGAGTGGGAAGATCCATATAGAGTCATCTTCAAATGCTGCGAAGAGATCTTTTGGTGCTAAGAAAGAAGCCAATGCTGTGTATGGTCAGAAAAGCCGAGCCAAGACCGACCGTGCTCAATCTGTGGGGGCAGTTATGATCTCCAATCCTACATCAAGACAACCTCGCGAGACACGCGTGGCAGGCGCGCCACGAAGGATTTACGAAGATCAACATGCCATTGTCGCAAGCCTTGCAACACATGTTGAAAGCAGAGCTGATAACCTTGAGGGATCCTCCTCAGAATGTCAACACTTCCTCTCCGAAGTACAATCCAAATGCTAAGTGTGCTTACCATTCCAATAGCCGTGACATAACGACAATTGTTGGGCTCAAGAACAAGATTCAAGATATGATTGAAGCTAAGCAGATTGAATTTGATCCTCCCGTTGAGACTCGAATGTGATCAACGCGCCTATGCCTAACCATGACAAGAGTTCCAATCTTTGTTGGTGATACTTATGTTTTCAACATAGATGACTTGACCATTCCTCGATGACCGTTAAGAAGAATTTGTTGCAAGCGGTGTCAATCCGGGATGCCCGAGAATTGTCGTTGGTGCCCTCCGCACACGATGGTTGTGCTTGGTTGAGAAGGCGTGTTCGGGCATGATGGATAACCGTGAGATACTATTTACAAACCACCTGCGAAGCGTGTGAAGAAATGTCTAAGTTGAAGATTGACAATGCAAGCGAAACTGCACTATCGTGGGATACCTTGGGGCAACCAAGTGGAAAATATGATTACATGGTGAAGTACATTCTGATAGTTACAAGATTCCTATTGAAGATGTTAAGGCGACCGGATGGGGTGACGATTTCCTAGAAGATTGTGCTGATGTTAACACAATAAGGATTTCCTCTGCTGATTCTGTGCCTAGAGTGGCACCTCTCATTATCACTTCTCCAAGGCCAGTTCCATATTCCTCTGACAAAGCTATCCCTTGGAACTATGGAGCTGATGTTTACTATCATGGTGTCAAGCAAGACCCTCTGACCATTGAAGATCTTACAGTTGAAGCTACCATTCCTGACATTGACAACATCACCGGATCAAGCAAGGTGACCAGATATGGAAGGGTATTCTCTCCAGAGATCTCTCCTCCAAAAGATACTGCGACTCCAGCTCGCATTCCTTCTACTCCACCAATATCCCCAGCTAGAGGGAAAGAATCAGTGGCTCATCCTGCTCAGCCAGAAGTACCAAAGGAAGTTACTGAAGACACCTCCAAACAAGAAATGGAGGAAATTCTGAAGATCATCAAGAAGAGTGATTACAATGTTGTGGAACAGTTAGGACAGACTCCGTCCAAAATTTCCATGCTCGCTTTGCTCTTGTGCTCCGAGGCTCATGCTAATGCCTTGGTGAAGTTTCTGAAGAATGCTCACGTACCGCAAGACACTACTACTGATCAATTTGAAGTTTGTATTGATAGCCTGGCTGCCAACAACGGCCTAGGCTTCTCTGATGCTGATTTGACTCCTTCTGGAAAGAAACACAACAAAGCCTTGCACATCTCTGTTGAATGCAAGGGCACTACACTATCTCATGTTTTGGTGGATACCGGTTCTGCTCTGAATATCCTTCCGAAGACTGCTTTTGATCGACTTGATGTCGAAGGGTTGGTTCTGAGACCCAGTGACATTATTGTGAGAGCTTTTGATGGTTCTAAGCGCACGGTACTTGGAGAGCTCACTCTGTTAAAGTCGGTTCCGGACTTTTGATTCCACTTCTTTGTCATGGACATCCGTCCGCTTACTCTTGCCTACTTGGACGCCTTGGATACATGGGCGGTATTTCTACCTTGCATCAAACTGAAATACCGGTGAAAGGGAAGGTTGTTACGGTATGTGGTGAAGAAGAATATATGGTCACCATCTACATCATTCCAATACCTTGAGATAGAGGGTGAATTCTTCGAGACTCCCTGTCAAGCTTTTGAAACAATTCCAGAGTCATGCCTCTGACTCTCCTGTCACCCCGAAGATGCTAAAGTTCCGCCTAGGATGGCCTCACCGAAAGATGCTCAAGCTGTTGAAGAAGGTAGTACTATTTGGGACAACTCCCGATCTTCCCTTCAAACCGACAAGACTGGTTTAGGCTTCACCATCAAGGGTCAAGATGATGCCGCGAACGTGCGGCCAACTTCCTTTCATCAGCGGTGGAATCCATGCTATAGAAGACGACGACAACGACTTCGACATCGCAAGTGGATCTTCCCAACCCGCATCATGAGCTCAAGAATTGGAAGATCAAGACATCATACCAATCTCCTTTAGCCGTGAGTAATTGCTTTTGTTTTGTTTTGCTTTTCGATTTCTTTATGTTTTGAACAATAAACTTTGAAAGCCTAGTGCCTTGCCCGGCATCATGGCTCGTTTGAGGGTTATTATCTCGTTGTTTGCGTTTTCATTCAATAAATTCGTTGGACTTTTGCATTCAATTGTTTGTTTTCTTTCTTTACTTTATCACCCTTCAAAAGCTATGTGTTTCTTACACACACCCACGTGATACAACGCAGAATCACTCCGAATCTCGTTAATAACAACTATGCTAGTGCTAAATATGACTTGATAATCCGATCTACCAAGCCAAGACGAAAGTGAGGAAGATTGTGAAGTGCCAGGAGAACTTGCGGCTACAAAGAAGAAGAGCGAGTTATACAAACCACCACGAAGAGCGAGTTGAGGTTGTGAATTTGGGTACCGACGGCTTTAAAAGAGATCAAGATAAGAGCGGGTCTTGAGGATGTTAAAGAAAGGTTGGTTCGGATGCTACGAGACTATATTGAGGTTTTTGCTTGGTCATACGAAGACATGCTGGTTTGGACATTGATATTGTGGTACACGATTGCAACAAAGAAGGTTTTCTCCCAGTGAAATGTAGGTTCGTCGCATGCGTCCCGAGATGTCGAGAAAATCAAAGCCGGGTTATGAAGCGGCTCAACCTGGTTTCTTAGTCACTTCTTATCCCGATGGTTGCTAATGTGGTACCCGTATCTAAGAAGGATGGTAAGGTGCGAATGTGTGTGGATTACGGAGATCCGAACAAAGCGAGTCCGAAAGACGATTTCCCACTTCCTCACATTGATGTTCGTTGATAACACCGCAAAGATAAGGTTTTCTCCTTCATGGATGGTTTCTTCTACAATCAAATCAAAATGGCTCCAAGACATGGAGAAGACTACTTTGTTACACTGGGGCACTTTCGCTACAAGGTTATGCCGCTTTGACCTGAAGAACGGGCGCCACTTATCGTGCTATGGTGACATTATTTCATGACATGATTCATCACGAGATAGAGGTCTACGTCGACGACATGATAGCTCGATCACGAAGAAGAACATCTTGATCATGCGAAACTATTTGACAGTTGAAGAAACCGAGACTTAATCCCAACAAGTGCACCTTTGGAGTCGATCCGAAAACTCCTAGGGTTTGTAGTCGTGGAAGAGGTATTGAGGTTGACCCAAAGGTTAAAGCTATTCAAGAGATGCACTCCCGCACCGAGAAGGAAGTCGAGGTTTCTTGGGCCGAGTGAACTACATTGCATCATTGCACACCTAATCGCTACTTGTGAGCCAATCTTCAAGTTATTAAAGAAAGATCAAGTAGTGGAATGGAACGATGATTGCCGATTGCTTTTGACAAAATCAAGGAGTACCTCGTAGTCCTCCTATCCGATGCCGCCGTCAAGGAAGACCTCTTATCATGTACTTGGTGTTAGAGAACTCAATGGGGTGTGTGTTGGGCAACATGACGAGTCAGTCGAAAAGAGCATGCAATATACTACCTTAGCAAAAGTTTACCGATCGTGAAACAAGATACTCACGAGAAAACTTGCAATCGCTTTCGGACTAAGACAGATATGTTGACTCACACTACCTTGTTGATTTCAAGATGGATCCGATAAAATACATATTTGAGAAACCAGCTCTCTCCGAAGAATAGCAAGATGGCAAATGATCTTGACCGAATATGACATCCAAGACACTTCTCGTAAAGCGATCAAGGAAGTGTAGTAGCCGATCATTTGGCTCAAGTCGTAGATGACTATCGCCTATGCGCTCGAATTTCGGCGAAGATGTTTTACTAGTTACAGATTACGAAGAACCGTGCCCGCACGAAGGACCGAACAAGGATCCCGATGGACTATGGTCTTTGATGGAGCCTCAACGACTTGAAATGGCATTGGCGCCATCATTACATCCCTACAGTGACATACGCCTTTCACCGCAGATTATGTTTCGGTTGCACCAACAACATGGCGAGTGCGTGCATCATGGGTATCAAAGTCGCTATTGACTTAAGAATCAAGTTCTTACAAGTGTATGGAGACTCACTTTAGTGATCGATTAAGGCGAGTGGGATACGGCATCCGAATCTCATTCCAGATCGAGAGCATGTTCGAGTTTGATTCCCTACTTTGAAGAGATCACTTTCAATCATATTCCACGAGAAGAGAATCGGGGCACGATTAGCTACTATGTCGCCTATGTTCAAGGTCGATGGGACAACGAGGCTCCCGGATCATCATTGAGAGGTTCGACGAACCAACAGATTGTTGTGAGCTTGACGGAAGAGAAACCTTGGTACTATGACGTGAAAAGGTATCTTGAGACTCGTGAATATCCGCAGGGGCATCGTTAATGATAAGAAGTTCGTGAGAAGATTTGCATCTAAATTCTTCCTCGAAAGATCTTATACAAGCGCAACCACGACTTGTGCTTACTCTTGTAGACCGTACGAATACGTATCATGGAAGAGTTACACGGCGATTTGGTACCCTCCTGGCACACGATGGCTAAGAAGATTTTGAGAAAGTTACTATTGGTCCACCATGGAAGTCGATTGTCACCGCTTATGCTCAATCTTGTCACAAGTGTCGATTTATGCCGACAAAGTACATGTACCTCCAAGACCTCAATGTTCTAACCCCTTGGCCTTCGCAATGTGGGGCATTGACATGATCGGAGAAATCAAGCCCACCTTCCAATGGACATCGTTTCATCCTTGTGGCAATCGATTACTTTACCAAGTGGGTAGAAGCGCCTCGTTCGCATCTGTTACCAAGAATGTTGTGGCTCGATTCATCAAACATAATCTTATCTCCGGTATGGCACTCCGAAAGGATTATCACGTATAACGGCTCCAATCTCAACAACAAATGATCACCGAACTCGCACGCTTCAAGATCAAGCATCACAACTCTTCTCCTTATCGACCTAAGATGAATGGCGCAGTGGAAGCCGCCAACAAGAACATTAAGAAGATTATAGTAAGATGACAACTTACAAAGATTGGCATGAGATGTTACCATTTGCTCTTCATGGTTATCGTTACAAAGACGAACATCGACGGGCAACCCTTCTCTCAGATACGGTATGGAAGCCGTCTTACCCATCGAGGTTCGATACCTCAACCGTAGTCCTCCAGAGGCGTAGTTGTTAAGACGATTGGGTCCAGACTCGGCTTGACCAGATTAATTTGATTGATGAGAAACGACTCGCATCTATCTACCACGGACAGATTTATCAGAAACGAATGATCAGAGCATTTAATAAGAAGGTCAATCACCGAGTCTACCAAGTCGGTGATCTAGTAGTCAAGCGCATCATTCTTCCACAAGGTGATCCCAGGGGCAAATGGACTCCCACCTATGAGGGACCATTTGTAGTCAAGACAGTGTTTTCTGGCGGAGCTATGATACTTAGCACCATGGATGGCGAGGACTTCCCACACCCTATGAACGCAGACATAGTCAAAAATATACGCGATAACGAGACCCGCTAGGTCGATTTAACCTAGGCAAAAATAAGGAGATCTGCGAACCAAAAGGTTCGGGCAAAATTAAGGATATATGCAAAACATGTACACCGGCAAGTCGAAAACCGAAAAGCGGCTTGGGCAAAAAGGGTATCCGGTAGATCGAAAACCGAAAGGGCGGTCTAGGCAAAAGTTAGGGATTTAAGCGTACGACTATGTCTCTTCCAGATCACCGCTTCGCACTACTATTAGCATTCAAGGTTCAAATGGCGAAGATCACTACTCACTTTCTAACGATGAAGGAGATGAGATAGTTGAAATATATGAGTACTAGCATAGTTGGGACTTAACGAGATTGTTTCCGCATAGCTTTTACTTTTCTTGTGCACAAACTACTTGGCCATACGCCACATTTCAAAATAAATGCAAGTTCTTTCTCTTTATAATTTTCACGTTGTCGCTTGCAATAAGTCCAACGCTTGCTTTGAATGGCTATACATTTGACAATAAAATCTCTTTGCAAACATACGAAAATGAACATACAAAAGTACTTACTATGTTCCGTGAATTGGGATGACGAAAGTCACCAAATAATTCCCACGTAACATCATAAAGGTGTCACTCACACACCATCCCCATTGGAGTATATGTCGGCGATTCCACTCAATCGAGCAACGTTACATCGCCTCAAGCAGAACACTTCATCCCAATGATATTTCTCAATCCTCCCTTCTCCCAAGCAGCGGTATCCAGACTCGAAACTTGGTCAGATAGTGCATCGGAGGAAGCATACACCTTTTATTCCCCAGCCAGAGATTACAACGGACTCCAGACTCTTCTAGCCCGGTCTCTCAACAACCATCAAATGCTCTCCAGCAAGATCTACACTGAATCCCAGAGAGCGCCTCCTAAATTTCCTCAGCAGGGTCTACATACAAGGTCCCCAGCGGATCGCCTCCCAGATTCTCCTCAGCGGGGTCTATATGTGAGATCTCCAACAACGAGCTTCTCGAATCTCTACCTTCCTCATCAATATCTAGGCCCAAGACTTGGTCAGATAGTGCATCGGAGGAATCCAGGATATCTTTCTTCTCTTTCAAAGCGGGTTCTCACCTACTCTCCCCAAGCAGAGTCGAAATCTTCAAATGTAACATCCACCTTCTTCAAGATGGATATGTTTTGAAATACCATAACATCTATCATTCATACATTTCTCATAAAGTCATAATTCGTGCATATGTCATTCATATACACTGTCATGCATCATACTTTGCATAAAACTAACCAATATTCTATCAAAGTTTCTCTTGTTTTTCTCCAAAACAGGTGAAAGTCACTTCTAACGCAAACAGGTCCAGGATTAAGCCCCGAGCCGACGGGAAAACTATCCGAAAGACCGCCTTTGGTTGTCCTCCGACAACTGGTCTAGGATTAAGCCCCGAACCGACGGGAAAACTATCTGAAAGACCACCTCTGGTTATCCTCCGATAACAGGCAATGGATCAACACCCGATGCACAACAGGGAAGCTATCCACATTCTTGCCAACTACAATCTCTCCCAGAGTAATCGACAAAGATTTATTCGATTATCAAAGAACCACGAGTCTAGCGTGACTCAGTTGCCTTGGATGGCATCTTAAGCCCATCTCCGACTAACTTGTCAACATCTCTTCACTTTCAGAATGCTGCATATATGGTTAAAAATCAATACAAACCAATAACCCCATTCAAAGTGAACACGAAGTCTAACGTACGACTCCATCCAGGTGGCATTTTAAGCCCATCTCCTCTCCGTTCCAGGAACATCTACAGAGTCTAACATACGACTCACTCCCCAGCATCGACCTTTCCAGATGGCATCTTAAGCCCATCTCCGTCAATTCTCCTATCAACAACCTCGAGTCTAGCGCACGACTCGTTCCCCAGCGAAGTATCCAGCTTCTTCAAATGGCATCTATAAGCCCATTCATCATCACCAATGAGTGCAAATTTTCAGTGTATTGAGTGTTCAATCATCTTCTACCTTGTGTCGAAGACAAGCATCTCAATCTAACCTTCCAGTACAAGAAGATTGAACAGGGGCAGCTGTCATACCCCAAAATTTGCCCTCCATCTACTCAAGAGATTTCATACATCCATACTCAAGGATTCCTCAAGAGTTGATCAGACAAACTCTCTCCTAGACAATCAACCCAAACTAGGGTTTGGTATTTCTCAGGACAAGATGGACTTCCAACATCTCCAATGGTCTTCATGCCTCCTCATATGCTTCAAAGAATCTTCATGTCAAGTTTCAAGCCTCACAAGTCAAGTTTCCTCAGGCAATTGCTCAAATGGTTGAAAATCGGGTGTATTGGACAAAAGTCAACGTGGTCAACATACGTCAAAACTTCGATTTTTGGTCAACATCCTCATTTTGAAGTTACATTCATCATTTGATCAAGGGTTGATCATGATTCATCAAGAAAACTCAAGATTTGCCCAAAAGTCAAACTTTCTAAATTAGGGTTTCTAGATGAAAAGTCAACTGAACTTTGACTGATCATAACTTTCTCATACTTTCTCAGAAATTTTTCCACCACCTCTTGTTTTGAAGGAAATTCAATTCTCTACAACTTCATGTCTCACAAGAATGTCCAAAAATGCTTCATTTGAGAGGTATAGCTCAAAACATTACAGTCATTTTCAAAGTCAACAAAACATTGAAAGAACACTCAAAATAAATTGAGCATGGTAACTCCAATTGAGATGAGACCAAAGACATTGTTTAGAGGACTCTTAGAGCTTTCCAAAAAGTCCAAGAACACTCAAAATGTGGAAAATTGAGCAAGTTACACCATTCACAAGTTGGGCAATTTGGAAGAATGCACAAAGAGAGATACTTCAAAAATCAAATCTTTTGCAAATGGGCCTATTTTTCTTCATCCTAACTTGTTCCTCATGCAATTAGGAATATCCAAGCCCAATGCCACGAATTTTGATTTATTTTTCTATTTAATTTGTAATTTATTTATTTAAATGCAAATTAAATCTTAAAATAAATTATAAAATCAAAATTAATTGAAGATTGATTTATTGCTTTCTTGTGATCCAATCAACCCATAAATGCCACAATTTGAAATTGGATCAAATTTGGCAAGATTGGATTGAAATTGGACAAAATTTGAAAATTTGATTTCATGAGAATATCAAAATTTGATTTCCATTGAATGTTGATCAATTCTTCCCAAAACCATTCCAAATCCATCCAGATAAATACATGATGCATACCTATCAAGAGAGAAAAAAAATTGGCTCGAAACCCTAATCCAAACTCAAAGAAATCGTGTTCTTGAAGCAATTGGCAATCCTTGTTCCACTGTTTCAATCGGTTTTGAGGTGTCAAACACATTCCTTGATACTCCGGAGTGATTCCGGATACTTACATTGCCAAGATACATCCAATCAAGAAATACGATTCGGTTTGTTCATCTTTTTCCAAATTGATTTCTATTTTCATGCATTTTTAACACATTTGGTTGTTGTTTTTGTGATTAGTAGGAAGATTGCAAGCGATCTGGGTTGTTTGATTGAGTTTCCATGGCTTAGAACTCGTATTGCCATTGTTAGGGCTCCTGGTATCGAATTAGGGTTTCTCTATACAGGAAAAATTGGACCATGTGACCTATACCATTGCATCCGGAATGATTTCCTGAATCAAACCATGGCCTTAGAACTTATTTATATTATGCGTGCTTGATTTTCAATTTTTTCCAGGAACATAGCGTCGAACCATGGCCGACGCAGACTTTTTAAAAATTCAAATTGGAGAAGACGAAGTCTGGCGCGAGATCGTGGCAATAGGAGGACGACGCGTGCTTGTATTTCACTCGTTCCAATTTTCAAACACGGATGCACACATGGCGTAGCAGTCAGAGTGAAGGATCTCAAGGTTTGAAGGCCAGGACGCGGGTTCGAACCATGCTAAGACCAACTCTGGTTTATTTTTTACAAAACTCAATTATTTTCATATTTTCATTATTTTTAATATTTTCATTCATTTTAATTATTTTCATGATTTTTATTCTGCATTATAAAATTACCAAAAACATTTTTTCTTTTCACATTATTTTCATAAAAATCTTTATTTAATTTAATAAATTAAAAAATATAATTTTTGCATGCATATATATTTTATTTTTATTTTTGCATTTAAATCATTATAAATTGCATTTTAATTATTAAATCTTTTCCAAAAAATCCCAAAAAATTATTTTAATATATTTATCTTATTTCTAGCATATATTAACTTTCTCATATTAAAAATTGCATTTTTCTAACATTTTCTCTTATTTCAATTTCATCTTATTCTTTCATTCATTCACGTGTTCCATGTAATTGCTCATGGGTTGTAATAGTTTAATCTAGGTTTTATTTTTAGATTTTGTTTAATTCCGCATACTTTCCGCCTATCTGTTAGTAAAGGCGTGTATGGCAAGATAATAATTGGACATAGCTCACACTAATCTTCAAGATAAAATATCTTGACACACTCTTTCACACACGCATTGTAATTCTCTCATGTTCGATTCAAAATGGTCATGTCCCTCAGGTATTCTAGCACCGCTGCCTTCCAAACAAATCATCATATCGATACAAAGATCATAAGGATGTCGCTACCTACTAACTAATGGTATGGCTAGGCTATTCTAAAGGAATGTAAAAGTGCTAACGACTAATTATGGTGGGTAAATAAGGTCTTAGTTGCTTGCTCTATCAAATGCTTTTCACACCACACACTTTTTCAAAGTTCAAATTCTTTCAAAACAACAAAACATTTCCGAACACTTTGTATACACTCCTACATGAGTCATTACAAAGTCAAAGTGAAATGCCTTTTCAAAACATTTTGTCAAACACACAAGAAAGCAATTTTAAAAGGTGATCTAGAGCAACTAAGAGCCCGTAGATAACTACGGATGGAAAGGGTGCTAATACCTTCCTTTTCATAACCATTCTCCGAACTCGTAATCTAACGAAGGTCTTTTTCTTACTTTTACCTTCCCTTAATTGATAAAATAAAAGTCGGTGGCGACTCTTGCTATCCGCACATTTGGATACAAAATCCTACAAAGTCGGTTCACCGTATCACATTACCCCACCAAAAGTTTGAGTTGGTTCATCCTGTCCTATAATAGTAATCGGGTTCTAAGAATCTCACATCATTGATCTTTCTCGTATGCGCTTATTTCAATACGACTACCAAGTGGTCGATCGAAAATGTCCCAAAAGTCTGATCTCAATGAGCGTAGCATCGAGTATCAACCAACCTCGGTCTACACCAAAGCCGACCATCTCACTACCTTCTAATGGCCAAGATGGGTCAATTAAGGTTCCAAAAGTTTAGTTAGCGCTTGATGACACCACGCAGAACCAAATACTATCTTCAACTTGGGAATGCAGAGTATCGGGACAACCAAAGTGTCACGCTAACGTAGCCATCATGTTGACCGTTTAGTTATACATCTAGCGGTCGCGATGATTTATTGCTACTTACCTAAGAGGAAGCCCGGATCCGGGTGTAGGATCCCCCAACAATATAATACCCAAACAACCCTTAAAGATAAAGCATACAAGTCAAACAAAAAGCAATAAAAGTTATCTAGAAATCCATACGGTAATTCTCTTTTCGTGGATGATCCCAAGAGTCGCCAGCGGATACGGTGAACCGACTTTTTAGTGTTTGTATCGCAAATGCGGATAGCAAGAGTCGCCACCGACTTTTATTTTTATCCAATTAAGGGAAGGTAAAAGTACAGAAAAAGACCTTCGTTTTAAATTCTGAGTTCGGGAGAATGGTTATGAAAAGGGAAGGTATTAGCACCCCTTTCCATCCGTAGTTATCTACGGGCTCTTAGTTGCTCTAGATCACCTTTTTTAAAAAATTGCTTTCTGTGTGTTTGACAAAAATGTTTTGAAAAGGGACATTTCGCTTTGACTTTGTAATGACTCATGTAGGAGTGTATACAAAGTGTTCGGAAATGTTTCGTTTTTGAAAAGAGTTTGAACTTTTGAAAAAAAGTGTGAGGTGTGAAAAGCATTTGGTTTAGAGCAAGTAACTAAAAGACTTTATTTACCCACTCAGAATTGGTCGTTTTCGTACTTCTACGTTCCTTTAGAATAGCGCTAGCCGTACCATTAGTTAGTAGGTAGCTCCACTCATTGGATGTAAGCGGGACATTCGAAGGGACATCGGATGGTCATCGAAGGCAACTTGTAGGAAGTATCCTAGCACATTCGAAGGGACTATCATCATTTTTCGTAGGCGACAATCGAGGGTCAAGATCATGTATTCTGAGGCGACATTGTGGGTCTTATGATCTTTGTATCGAAGGGACTATGATGATTTGTTCTGAAGGCAACGGTGCTAGAATACCTCTACATTCGAGGGACATGACCATTTGTGATTTGCAAAGGCAACGAGAGAGAATTACCCAAAGGGGTGCGTGTGTGAAAGAAGTGTGTTGATTTCAGATATTTTATCTTGAAAATTAGTGGGCTAAGTTCATTATTATCTTGCCATACACGCCTAGTTACTAGCAATCGATAGGGTGCGGAAATTAAAATGCGGAATGTAAAGGTGCGGAAAGGTAAATCCTAAGCTATTACAAGGCTTTGGGGCAGATACATAATTTAAAATGCGGAAAATAAAAGACCTAATTTTAAACTATTTCATCCCATATACAGTTATATTATTGAAAATAAAACGGTAAAGAAACGTCGCGAATAACTGTGAAACGATGAGAAATTGGAAAACATGATGAAATCGAAATAAGAGAAAATGTTAGAAAAATGCAAAATTTTATATGAGAAAATTACTACATGCTGGAAATAATATAAATATGCTAAAATAAATTTTTGGGATTTTTGGATGCAATTTAATAATTAAAAACTAATTAAAATGTGATTTAAATGCAAAAATATGAATAAAAATAAATATGCATGCAAAATTGTATTTTTTAATTTTATAAATTAAATAAAGGTTTTCTGAAAATAAATGCAAAAAGAAAATTAATTTTTGATGATTTTTTAGTGCAGAATAAAAATGTGAAAAGAATTAAAAATAATGCAAATATTAAATAAATAGGAAAATAGGAAAATAATTGAAAAAAGTTTGAGTTTGTAAAAGAAAAAGAAAGAACCGGTCCTGGGGAGATTCGAACTCGTGTCCCTGGGAGGCATCTTTGCATAGGAAGCGTCTTAACCACTGGGACAAGTGGCGTTTGATGTTTAGAAAGCTGAAAACAATAACATAAGAATGATGACGCATCCTGGATATTTGAAAATCAACGCGCAGTCAGCATGTGGGCCCCGTCACTTGTGAACGAACGAATCAATGCAACCCATTGCGCCACGCAAGCTGTCAACCGATCAGAACCAGTCAACAACGTTGGAGCCCTAGCTCCGGTCGTCTTCTCCGGCGAGGAGATTCCTGGAACCTGCAAAATAACGCGAATACAAAGAAAAAAGAAGACCTTGTCCACCTAAATCGGACCTCCTGAATCCATTAGTGGTATTAGTTTTGACTGAATTGGCCTGTACAGGCCGGTTCGAAGCTTCTCCGTTTAGGAACCCTAAAAATGGCAAATCGTATTTCTAACGTGCAAGCACCAAAACGATGACCCAGATCAATACAGTAGAACCTCATGAACACATTCAAACCATTAAAAACGATTAACACAAGCAGGACAATCAAATGCAAAAATCAAAAGAAATTGAATATGTAGGGATGTATATGCATCGATTCTGGATGATTTGATCAATGGTGATGATGCATTCTTACTCAAACCTACCCTCTGAGCACGATGGAATGGCTGGAAAAGGCTGAGAGTGGCTGCTTTTTGAAATTCGATTTTTCAAGAATCTTGAAATTTTTTTGCAAGAACTAGGGTTTGGCTTGAGTTAGGGTTTCGTGTCGCTGGCTTGTGTACTCGCTAGGTATTTATAGAGAAAATTTGGATGGCAAAGAGAGTGAAAAAAGATTGAATAATCAATGTGCAAATATTTTCTCTTTAAAACAAATCAAATATTTGAAAAAAATTGATTTTCTCATGAATGCCATGGCTAGCACGAATTTGGCAAGAGTCTTGGGCTTTCTTGGACTTTAAGAGAGATATAAATCCATTCCTTTTGAAAAAAACTTAATTTTCATATTTTATATAATTTATTTTTGAATTAAATGTTATAAAATTCAAATATAAATCATAAAAATAGAAAATCACCAAGGTCAAGCATTTATGGGTCAAAAATATTGTCATGAACAAGTTTGGATCAAAAGATTTTAGGCCCATTTGGAAAATTTTGCATTTTGACCAAAATGTCCTTTTGTGCAATTGTCCAAAATTGCCCAACTTCTGAATAGTGTATCTTGCTCAATTTTCCACATTTTTGAGTGTTCTTTGACTTTTTATAAATCCCTAAGAGTCCTCTAACCAACCTTTTTGGTCTCATCTCAATTGGAGTTTCAATGCTCAATATATCTTCAAAACAAAAAGTTGACTTTTGTTGACTTTGAAAAGGACCTGTAATGTTTTGAGCCATACCTCTCAAATGAAGCATTTTTTGACATTCTTGTGAGACATGAAGTTGTAGAGAATTGAATTTCCTTCAAAACAAGAGGTGGTGGAAAATTTCGAGAAAGTATGAGAAAGTTATGATCACCAAAGTTCATTGACTTTTCACCTAGAAACCCTAATTTAGAAAGTTTGACTTTTGAGCAAATCTTGAGTTTTCTTGATGAATCATGATCAACCCTTGATCAAATGATGAATGTAACTTCAAAATGAGGATGTTGACCAAAATCGAAGTTTTGATGCATGTTGACCACAGTTGACTTTTGTCCAATACAACCGATTTTCAACCATCCGAGCAATTCTCGAGGAAACTTGACTTGTGAGGCTTGAAACTTGACATGGAGAATCTTTGAAACATATGAGGAGGCATGAAGACCATTGGAGATGTTGGAAGTCCATCTTGATCTGAGAAATACCAAACCCTAGTTTGGGTTGATTGTCTAGGAGAGAGTTTGTCTGATCAACTCTTGAGGAATCCTTGAGTATAGATGTATGAAATCTCTTGAGAAGATGGAGGGCAAATTTTGGGGTATGACACAAGGACAAGCCTTTGAATGGAACGAAGCACATCAGGAGGCGTTTGACAATATAAAAAGATATCTCACTCAACCTCCTATCTTGTCTCCACCTTCACGGGGAAAGCCCATGAGATTGTTCATATCCGCCTCTGAAGTTACCATAGGTAGTATGTTAGCACAAGAGGATAGCAATGGCATCGAAAGATCCGTATACTATTTAAGTAGGGTGTTGAATGATGCAGAAACCAGATATAGTAACATAGAAAAGCTATGTATTTGTTTGTATTTCTCTTGTATGAAACTTAAGTATTATATAAAGCTTGTTGATGTTTATGTTTCGTCTCATTTCGATGTTATCAAACACATGCTTTCGAAACCAATAATGCATAGCAGAATTGGTAAATGGGCTTTGGCCTTGACAGAGTATTATTTGACTTTTATACCTTTAAGAGCTCTGAAAGGTCAAGTAGTTTCTGATTTCATTGTTGATCATTCACTGGTCGAAGAGACTGTCATGAGTTCCGTTGAAATGAAACCTTAGAAATTATACTTTGACGGTTCGACCCACAAAGATGGTAGTGGTGTTGGAGTTCTTATAATTTCTCCTGAAGGAATTCCAACAAAATTCAAGTATAAGTTAGCTGGTCCTCGTTGCTCGAACAACGAAGCTGAGTACGAAGCGCTTATCGTTGGACTTGAAGCTTTGTTGGAATTAGGGGCAACTAGAGTCGAAATTAAAGGAGATTCAGAGTTAGTGGTCAAGCAAATAACAAAGGAATACAAATGCATAAAAGATAATTTGATTACATATTTCGTCATAGTTGATAGGCTACTCAAAAAATTCGAATACATGGATATCAAACATATACCAAGAATAGAAAATCAAGAGGCAAATGACCTAGCACAGTTGGCTTCAGGGTATAAAGTTTCCACCAAAAACTTTGAAGATTTGGTTGAATTAAGAGGAAGGGTTATGGCTACTAGACTCATACCATCAAACTTAGAAAATATAAAGTTAGGTTGGCTGACAAGCAGTAGGAATTCGAAGTATTAGCCATAGACACTTTGTCAGATGTAGATTGGCGAAGTCCAATTGTGAATTATTTAAAAAATCCAACATTGAATGTTGATAGGAAGATAAAATATAGAGTGTTATCATATGTCCTCATGGGAAATGAATTGTTCAAGAAGACACAGGAAGGCGTATTACTGAAGTGCCTAGGAGAAGGTGAGGCATACTTAGCATTATCAGAAGTCCACAATGGGGCATGTGGGGCACATCAAGGTGCCATAAAATGAAATGGTTGTTATTCCGATATGGCATGTATTGGCCCAACATGCTCAAAGATTGTATAGATTTTGCTAAAGGGTGTGAAGAATGCCAGAAACATGCAGGAATTCAACATGCTCCTGCAAGTGAGTTACATTCGATCATTAAACCATGGCCCTTTAGAGGATGGGCATTAGATTTAATAGAGAGATCAATCCTCGCCTAAAGGAAAGAAGTATATCTTAGTAGGAATTGATTATTTTACCAAGTGGATCAAGCAATACCATTAATAGTTCCGATCAAGAGGCTATTATTGAGTTCATACAAATGATAATTTATAGGTTTCGATTACTGAGAGTATAACCACAGACCAAGGTTCTGTGTTTACTGGTAGAAAAATGCAGGAATTTGCTCAGGGAGATGGGTTTTAAATTATTAACATCAACGCCATATTATGCTCAAGCAAATGGTCGTCAAGCAAAGAAATAAAGTGATAATAGGGTTAATTAAAAAACATGTTGGTAAAAAGCCAAAGAATTGGCATAAGACTTTGGACCAAATACGCTAGGCTTGTAGAACATCTCCTAAAGAAGCTACTAACACCACGCCTTTCCAACTAACTTTTGGCCATGATGCAGTTTTACCAGTGGAAATTCATCTGCAATCAGTTCGAATTCAAAGGCAAAATGAGATCCCATCTGCATTGTATTGGGAGATGATGATGAATGAGTTAGTTGAGTTAGACGAAGTTAGACTGCATGCATTGGAAATCCTAATGAGGCAAAAGGAAAGGGTAGTCAGGGCATACAACAAAAGGGTGAAAGGTAAAACATTCACTGTTAATGACTTAGTCTGGAAAGTCATATTGCCCATGGACAAGAAGAACAAAACATTAGGCAAGTGGTCACCTCATTGGGAGGGACCCTTTGAATACTAAAGATATTCTCAAACAATGCGTATGAAATCAAGAGCTAATCGATGACAAACGAATCTTAAAGGTTAATGGAAAATATTTGAAAAAATATAGACCTCACCTACAGGAGATTCGAATAATAGCAACATAGTCGAAATATTATAAAGAAATGCCAAAATGGTACCATACATTGCCAAAATGGCATTGTTCAAATATTACAAACCAAGATTCAAATTAAATAAACAAAGACTTAAAAATACACATTGTTTCTCAATTTGGCAAAGGTGATTTTAAAGGACTCAAGTCTTTGTTGGGAATAACGTCTCGCCCCTTCCAGAGTAGTTACTTCTCCTTTGATACGCTCTACTGCCTCTGTTTCAGAAAGGCCCTTACTAAGAAGTTCTTCGAATTGGCTCCCAACGGTGTCAGTTTCGTAAGCCAGTTGCTGTTGTTGAGCTTCTTTGACCTTTCGCTGGAGCTCTTGGATTTGTCCTTCCCAGAGGAGAATAGACCGTGCTCGAACTTCATAATCAGCCTTAGCCTGATTAAAGCGTGTTGCTTGGTCTTCAGCCTCTTTAGAGAGTTTCAAAGCACGCTCATAAGCAACATCCATGGCGTTTCGTTTCTCTTGAACTTTAGCAGCAGTTAATTCATCTTGTAGAAGACATCCAGTCACATCATCTAATACTACTTGGAGGTTGAACAGTATAGTGCTGACTGGCAAGGAGCAAGCTGCGAAGTTAACTTGAGTGATAAGCTCCTTCATGGCATAGCAAGCAGTGTTATCCTTCTTAAGAACTTCGAATAGGTCTACATCGAGGATTGTCTTCCTGACTTTGTTAAGAAGTATAGCTCTAGCATCTGAGGACAATGTGTTGTTAGTCGAACCAGTGCCAATCCTAATGAAAAGGATGTCCTTTTGGGCCAATTTAGTTTTCATATACTCGATTGGGTCATTGCGTTTTAGGAGAGCTAGTTCCTCTTCACACCGAGGGGACGTTTGGGAAGTTCCATGTTCAAAGGAGTCACGTCAATTTCGACCTCCATAGGTTCATTGGTCTTGCCATCATCATCTTCATCCTTGTCCTGCTCATTACTTTCTCCTTCGTCGACCAGATCCACCACTTCGACAGTATTGGTCTCGCTGCTATTAGCATCAGACTCCGTTTCATTAGCTGAATTACTTTGGGTTTCATCTTCACCAGATCTTTCTTCTGCATTCTCTTCACTCTCTTGAGGAGAATCAGTCTTGTCCTTTTCAGCAGGAGTGATTTTTGGACTCTCTTGAAGGGTTTCGAGAGGAGATTTCAGAAGGGAAGTTTCTGGTGGATTTTCTGTAGACTTGTGAGGCGATTCTTCGTTTGCTTCTTTCAAAGGAGGTAAAGTGCCTTGATCATCTTGTGCCTCCGAAGTCCCAGTCAGAACCACCATGTTGGAAGATCCTTTGTTCTGCACGAAGTTGCTGGAGCCCCCATGGGGAGAGGAAGTGATTGGAGCAATAGTCCCTATTGGAGGAGTTAAAGTAGTGGGATTCGGGTTCGAAGTATCTTGCATAAACAAAGAAAAAGTTAAGAATATGTACCAAGGTATGAATAACTATTTTGTTAGGAATTCAATTTAAATTACCTATGGATTATCGTAAGAAATGTTACTATCAATATGTTCCAACATTACATTGGAGGTCAAGGTGGAATTTGGATGTTGTTGAGGGAGCAACTCTCGAATCAAGTCCAGAATGCTAGTAGGCTCGTGGCCTTTAGAGCTTTCTTTCTTTTGCTTCTTCTTAGAAGCTGTTGGAGAATTTCCACCAGTCTTGAGGTTCTTCCCAGTGGCGCCTTGTTTCCTTTTCTTAGGAGTAGTTGGTGGAAGTTTGCTAGTCTGAAAGGGTTTAAACATAAGTTAGATCTAAATCATAAACTTCAGTTTATTCGAAACAACAGGGTTAGTTGATTACCTTTGGAGTTGGAACGTTTGCTGCTGCCGTTGTTGTTGTTGTAGTGGTTGTTGTTGTTGTTGTTGTTGGTATTGTTGGAGTTACATCATCGCTAACTACAATAGCTTGTTGAGAAGTGCTTCCTTCCTTGGGCTTTGAAGCAACATTTTTTATCCTGATGGCTGAAAAGTGAAACAATTAAAGTAAAGCGTTAAGGATAAGGGAATTAGGATACATTTGGAATTTTCCCAAGCATTCGCACCTATGCCTTGATTAGATGTAATCGAAATGGCAAGAAGGTCATAGCGAAGATGTCCTGGGAAATTACGAAGCCAGTAACGAGCCCATGTCACAGTCTCAGATGGCTTTAGTTTCTTTCGAGATTGATATTTGAACATTTCTTTGCAAGTCAACCACCAAGGGTATGGAGGAAACCAAGCCGAGCCGCTTCGAGGTAGGCAATCTAGGAAATTTAGGTGGATGCATTTCGAGTGCCAACCTATACCTATCCTCGGTGACAACCTCAAGGAAATTTGAACTTAGAAATTTTTTCTTTAAATTTTTCCTTCAAGGTATCGGATGCTCGATATACGTGGTTTCCAAGGATCATAAGTGGTTTTGAAATAATTTTGAAAAGCCCTAATTTCTTTGACGTGAGTGAACATACCTTTCTTGGAGTGTACGCACATTGAACGCTTAGCTTTTGTTGAATGGTGAGTGTGTCAAACATATATGTCCGGTAGAACTTAGTCCACCATTCAAGAAATCCTTTTTTGGGAAGTATGTTGGCTCAAGGGTAAAGCTCGAATCGAGCAAAATCTTGATATTGCTCTTGTTGTAATTGGCCTCTCTTGCTTTGAACGCTCCTCAAGTTATGGCACTTTGTGTTTGGAACAAAGGTTCAGGAATTAATTGGCACATGCCAAATTGTCGAGAAACGAAGTTGGGTTGATAAGCCGGAGGAAAATCGATTCTTTGTGGGAGTAATTTTGAGGAAATTAACCTAGGAAGAAGAAATGCTTTCGAAATGTCCTGCATCTCTCTGCTCTTAACAGCTTCTGAGAGAGACATTGTGAACCATGATGGTCCACAAGTCCTTGGAGCAAAAGGTGCCATGGACTCTTCGAATTTGTGTCTTTTTGAGAAGATCATGATGTATTTAGAGAAAAGGACTTTGAAATCATCCTTGTCATCATTTGGAGTAAGCTTTCGAAGCCTTGTGCCTTCGATGATCCTGTCAGCTATTTTTGGATCTTGTTCGATGATAGTATCAGTAGTTAATAAAGAAGATTCGAACATGGCATTAAGCCATAATTGAAGCAACCAAAAGGGTCCAGCTAGAAGAATATTCTTTGGAGTATGGGATCTTAAGCTCTCATAAAGATCAACAAGTAGCAGTTCGCTCAGGCAGACTCTCCTATTTTCATGGAAATCCCTGGCTAGAGGAATGAACCTACTTTCTACTTGCAAGGATCTGCTACAGAACACATATCGTGACAACCACAAGGTAAGGAAAGCAATATGTTCTACGTCTGAGACACTATCCCCTTCAGTATGATAATGGCTGATGAATTTTGAAAAGCTAGCTAGTTTGACATCGAAGTCAATGATGCTAGAGTGCTCTTCGTTATAAGGAATATAAGTTTCCCGCACTGGTGAAAGACCAGTGATGGAAGCTATATCAAAGAAGGTGGGTGTTATCATTCCACCCGGAAGGTGGAAAGTGTTATAAGTGTTGTCCCAGAAGTACAATGAAGCAAAAAGTAATGGGTGGCTGTAAGTGAAGCCTGGTTTCGACAGTTTGATCAAATTATAAATTCCTAATTCTTCCCATTGCTGGGATTTTTTGGACTCTACTTTAGTAAGCCAGTTTTGATACACTATATCTGAAGTGGGGCAGGATTAAAATGGTTTGAAATTGCTTTTGACATAACCTAAGATAAAAGGATCTTTTGGAGGTGCGAATGGAGTTTCGGTGGTTTTCGAATCAGATGATTCGCTTATGTTTTCAGTTCCTGCCTTAGGGGCGTCCATTTTGTTGAATAGGGGTTTGAAATTATAGCAAACGGGAAAGATTTTCCTAGTATCTTTTAGAATTTCAAAATGCTTAAAGGACCCATTAGGGCAAACTTTTTCCAAAGAACAATGGTAGGGATTAATACCGAGAAGCATACATCATTTCTTTTCTTTTTGAGATCGTTTGAGGAATGAGCACAGATTGATTCTGATAAGTACCCACCTTTCTCTCCATGACAGTTTCCGTGTTGTTCTTGTTCTTCTTCTTTAATGATTTCTTCAGTTGAGATGATGTTGATGAAGACATTGTTGAGATTGTTGGAGGTTTTAGGGTTTAGTGAAAGGAAAAGAATAAGAGTTTCGTAATTTTGGAAAAGAAGAAAAGACTAAACTGATGAGTTTTATAGAGTGTGGAAGTTTAAACACCCACTAAATGAGACTAGGGTACGTGGAAGTCATTGGTTGGATTCGGAGAGGTGGCGTAAAATCTAATGTTGGTAATGAGTATGATTAATAATAATCATTATTTTTAAAACCGCACCGTGCTGTGGTAACTGGTTCAAAACGGTTAAGTATTCAAAGAGGCGTCTTGATTGACGTGGGTGAAGTCATGCACAGTAAATGTCGTGATTACTCAAACGTCTTATCAAAATCTTGTGAATCTATTTAAAATAAGTATTTCTCAAAGGGTTCGAAATACATATTTTAAAGGGGCATTTTGTTGGCTGAAGATTTTGATATTGTGATTCAAAATGAAATGATTGGGCTTTGTTGGAATAAAGCAAGTTTTATGGTTTGGAATGGAAGAGACTGTTTTTCGAATGGAAATATTAAGTTCAAGATTTCGAATGATAGTTCTGAAGTGTACATTTAAAGAAATTTCGAAATAGTGATGAGATTATATCTGTGAAGGTTGTTTTTGAAAGTAACCTTTGAAACGAATTGCAAGGTTCCAAGGCTTGAAATTCAAACGTGAGCGGGATATTGGAAATTCAAATACATAAGCGCTGGAGCATTCGAAGACGCGTGGAGGCTAGAGGGAAGTAATGCTCTGCATGCTTCAAACGTGGCAGATTTTGATAGCAAGGTCGTTATGGTCGAAATAGTATAAATAGAAGTCTTAGTGTTAGGATTTCGTGTGTCATATCTGTTGTACAAATTCAGTAAACATTCAAAATACCGCATGGATAGGGAAACGAATGCTCGAAAGATGTACGTATGATAACACCAACATTTACAATTCAATGAAAACTCTTTATATTTTCCAGTTTGTCTTTCATTTCCATTTAAATCTGTGCGTCAAACATTCTTACGTTCATGCCTTTACATTAAAGCTTTTACATTCAGAGTCATTTATTTCTTTCTGCATTTAAACGTTTTTCTTATGTTCGAATCTTTAAACATTCAGCAGTTTTTACATTCACTTACTTAATCCTTCCATTTACCCAATCTAAAGTCTTTTTACTTTTCTGATGAACATTCCTTGTATCATATAGAAATTATCCTTCGAATCATTTAGTGTAGTAATCGAAGTGGATTGGATGTCTTTAAAAACACTTTAATTAGAAGTCCTAAATGTGAATATCAGTTTTACAATTAGACTTGGCTAAAAGACTATGTCCCATAGGATCAATCTAGTCGATCCTGCAAGTTACCAGAGAGATTGAATAACAGTAATTAAGTTTATTCGATAGTTTGGAAGACTAGCGGTTGTTTACCAGAAATCACTGTAAACACCTGGTAACACATAGACATGCAAGCCCAAAGTTATGGAGTATATTTTGGAACCACTCATCCTGAGGTTGATAAGGATTGTGAATCTTTCTTGCATGGTTCACATATTTCAGACATTCATGTTTCTGTTGAATATAAAATATAACAAGATCTGTTGAGTTAAATTTAGTTACAAAATAAAAAATAGAACCGTTCAAAAATATACCTCTTCGTTCCAAGCATGCAGAGCCACATGCCCTCCAAAGTAAATCAATAAAGAAGTGTTTGTGGACTCTTGGAAAAAGGGTCTACAAGGGAGTATCGTCAGCAACTAGGACATGCAGGCAACTGGGCATCTTCATCATGGTGTACACGACTCTGGGATCTCAACTCTGTAATAGTTGAGGCATATGAGAGACGACTCTAGCCTGCTCGTGCTGACGAGCCCTCTCACGACGAGCAAAGGAAGTTACGGTGGATCACCCGAGTCTTAACCTTTCTTGGTTTTCAGTCATAGCCCTGGAGAAAAACATAACAAATAATGAGGGAGGAAGGAAAAAGTGTAGATGTGCATCTCCAAAAACCTGAAATGGAATAGTTCGGAGATGCATATCCAGAAAAAAGATTTGTTTTGCTTCAATGACATAAATTTTTCTGCAACTTCCCTAGCCGTCCAAACTCATCCAAATTATATAAACAGAGTCTCCAAACACGAATAATAATATAGTTGAGCTATCAAATGCATTATAATTAGCCTATTTGAGCTAATACATTAATCAAAACTCAAAATAAGATAAATGAGAAATTTATTAAAAAATGTGTTAACGAGGGTGTAAAATAAGATGATGTTGAATGGAGTAGTTAGAAGTATTTGGAAATGGTATGAAACAAGTAAATGTTGCTTCAAAATTTGACTTTGAGTGGGAACTTAAAATAGGTAGAGTGAGGTCGAGAGAAAAATAGTTACTTAAATATGAATAAGGAGAAGAGGGAGAGTCTGACGTGAACTTTAAATATGTTCATCTACTTCAGAGATACATCTCTAAACTAGTTTATTGAATTTATAAATAAATAAAAATGTATTCGGATATGTATCTCCGAACACACCCTTGAATGATTTCAACTGTGCATCTTCGAATTTTATTTTTGAAAAAAATGGAATTTGATATCCCCGAATAAATATCTCCGAAAATAAAAGGTATTTATAAAATTTCGCGCAGGATCTAACAGAATGTATAAAGATGCAATGAAAAATTGCTTGATATTTTTAAGATAAATGGGCTCAATGAATGTTTTCATGGGCTTTATTTGATTTGGCCGATCCACGTTAGAAAGTTTGTTTGAAAGACAGCCTCAGAAAAATACTTTACCACTAAATTTAACAACAGTCAACAGAACAAAAGTAGAAAACATAACAAACCTATGATTCATTGGATAATTGTTTATTTTCTATACATGTTACGTGGATTATACAAAACAGACAGAATCTAAAATTTAGTAATATATATTTTATATGTGATAAATTTAATTAATATTTGAATGTCAAATTTTATATTATATCATTTTTAATAATCTTGAACTTTTATGACATTATGTATATTATAAAAGTTTACAATTTAAAGAAAAAAATTGTAACAAAAATATTCAATAAAAATTGTCATAAAATATCATACATAAGAAGCATAGAGGGCTTACTTTAGGTGTCACACAAAGAAATGCCTCGTCCAGAAATAAATTGCTTTATATGTAGAGTTTATGGATAGGATATTATTAGCGTAAAATAATTGTACAGTACAATTAATCAAAAAATTTATATTTATCATGTTATTTGAGTATATCTAAAATTGAGATATATTATGATATATGTTTCGTATTAATTGAATAAATTTAAATATACTCAAATACGGAGAGCTTACTTTTTACAATAAGAATGAAAATTTAAATATATTAGTTTCTCTTCTCATATGATTATATTTTAAAAATAATCATTTATATTCTTATTTATTTATTCAAATTTAGAAAGAACTTTGTTTTGTTTTAAATTATTTATTAGAATAGATTAATAGATATATATCGTAAAATAATTTTACACTGTCGTCCAATAATAAATCAATTATGTGTTATATTATTTAAATAATTTTAAAATATAAATGTGATATGACAGAATACATAATAGTATTTATTAATTGACGGAATAAAATTATTTTATATTGTCAATGTATCTTCTATTTTCTCTTTATATTAAAAATGAAAAAAAATCTAATTAAACATATAACTATAAAGGAGTATGAATTTTTAGAAAATTTATGTGGTGGTATAATGAAGGATGAAAAATAACACTTCAAATATATTTGAATGAAACAAAGGACATTTTTTATAAATAAAAAAAAGGTATTGAGAGAATCACATATTGGTTGCACATTTCACTGCAGAATGGTTGAAAGTAATTCTAAATTATTTTTCTAATGTCTTATATACTGTGGCGGGACAAAAGATTTCAACTTGGTTGAATCTTCCCTGCACAAGTGCTGGTGTAACTTTAATATACTTAGAACATTGTGCCTTTAATTTCAAAAGAGAGAGTAGTGTGTGTTGTAAAAAAAATTTGAGCTATCAAACATGCATCATTATACACAATTGTTGGGTAGAGCCACTGAAGGAGGTTCGATTTAATGTAATTTGGTATGCATGTATTTGGGTTTTGTTGAGAGTTATAATGAGAAGACTTTTAATTAAATAACATAAGTTAACCGCTGTATGATTGTCTTAAAGAACTAAAAGGGATGGCTTAAAAATGGATAAAGTCTAAGGAGAAAAGATTCAAGTATTTGTTATGAAATGGATGTAGAATCTATTGGAATGTTTTATATATGTATTTAGGTGTGGCAAAACGGATCATGATAAGTCGGACTGGTCCGTCTACCCGCCAAAAAATGAGAGATTGTGTTAGAATTTTGGGACTCCCATTCACCAAAATCCACTTTGCTAAAAATCATTGTCTGCCAAAGACTGACCCGTCAAAATCCGCCGCTCACCAAAACCCTCTGCGTATATTCGCCCCCATTTTTAAAATAATTTAAGGCTCTAACACTTACCGCTAAACTATTTTGCTTTCTTGTGTAATTGCATCCATATATATATATATATATATATATTACATTATTATTATTATTCAATAATATTTGTTTGATTAGTTAATATATTTCAGTTTAATATACATAATAATAATATATTTATAATTTATTTTCAATTTATTTATTAATTAATTAATATAAATTTATAAACTAAAAATAAATATATTAACATATTTTACTAAACTGAAAAATTAATTAGCGTGAATAGATTAGTTAAAATTTAAGAAAAAAATTTAACGTTATTTTTAATTTATTATTAAAAAAAATATTAACGTTATTTAAATAAATAAAATTTCAATTTCAAATTAAATATAATTATTTTCATTTTAATATATTTATTTTCAGTTTAATATATGAATTTTCAGTTTATTAATATATTTTTAAATTAATTTCCAGTTTAATTTATTTTCATTAATTTCCATAATATATATTTGAATAAATAAAATATATTATATATTTAAAATTAAATTAAAATTAAGTTTAACATATAATAATAAATTGATATTTACTTAGAAAGAAATTAAAATTAATATTTGTATAGAAAAGTATACTAAAATAATAAACTGATATTTATGCAATTAAATATACTTATTGTATGTAAAAACAGTATTAAAATAAAAGTATTGACACTATTTTCATAAAATTATTAATTAAAATGAAAGTATTAAATATGAAAAATATATTTTATAATTTCATTAATAATAAACTAGAATAACTAAAATAAATTGAAATTAAATATAATTATGTATATATTTAATAAAATTTAATTTATTTATGTGTTATAATGTTAAATATATAATAGTTTTATTTATTTTATTGAATATTTTTAATAATTTCAGATTTATGTAATAATAATTATTAATGTTAAATAATGAATGTTTAATATAATAACAATTTTGAAAATAAATTTTAACCATGTAATAACTATATTTGAGGTGAAAACAATACATAACAAGCTAATTGATGTAGTGGTAGGCGCTTCTTCAATAGAGTAAAAGGTCATGGGTTAATTTTTAGAATTCGCCCTACATAGTAGGGGCAAAATTCTATTTCTAAAAAATAAAAGGTGGACGACCCATTTTATTATCTCTATATGTATTTATTCTTTAAGAGGGATTGAATGGTGTATGGAGTGTTTGTTGGAGCAATTCTTTTTCAATAAACACTTAAATTAAAAGCATAAGGGGTGCAATTCAATACAAAAAGAACGAAACAAAAATAACAAAATACGAAGAACAAAAAGACCGACCTAAGCTGGTTGGTATTACCCAACCTCTCTAATACAATCCCCATACCATTGAATTGAAGTCCATGAAATTGGTGCAATGCTATCGGGTTATGTATAATGAGGTGTTAAAAGAAAATTAAATAGTTGAATTATTTGTAATGGGGTGTTGAAAGGGGTGTTAAAAGTGAGATGAATTAATTGGTGTTGAAAATATTTTACATATTAAATGAGAGAGTGGACTTCATAAAATATTTTATAAAATTTTATTGGTGATTGTGAATGTTTAGATTTTTAGTGTGTTGTGAATGGTAGTGGAATATGATATTAAATTTTACTAAACAAAATTATTGAAAGGAATAAAAATTAAATGTTTATTGAATTATTAGATGGAAGAAAGAGAGGATGATATAGAGTATAAAAATTAAAAAATGACGGTGCTGAAAAATGACGGTGCTTCATAAAATATCTTAATAACCTTCCTGGTTAAAATTGCTATTGTGTATCTTTCCTATTCTTTTAGTTTGCCACCAAAGTTCCATGATCAATTTACCTCCACATACACGAGCATTCTCTTTGAATCTAGAAGATGTGACATTAGTGGTTGTTCCATAAATCTACTCACTGATCCTACATTTTAACACAAGTCTATCCTAGTAAATGCATAAGTACCTCAAATAGACAGTGATTTTTTTATAATGTAATATTTAAATTATTCTTTGCTCAATTTCACTCCAGGTTCCAATCATATCCAACCTTTTCAACACATCTTCGACATACTTATTTGGTGTAGAAAGCTTCTAGATTCTTTTCATAAACATATAACTATAAGCATAATATTAACAATTTCTTGCTACTTAATTTTCTTACCTGGACTCTTTATTCTAATATACACTTAATTAAGTCTAGCTTGATAAGGAAGCTTTTAATTCTCCTGTTCCAAATTCTAGGGGTATCCTTCAATAGAGTCTTTCTTAATCTAAACACCTTTTATGCTTGACCTTTGCGTTCAAAACAAGGTGGGTGCTTGACTTTGAAAAAAAGTTGATTTTACATCTAGCTGATGCAGGAACAAGCCTCTATAAATTGTTAATATAACAAATATTCATATTCTTTCCAGCTTTGTAACTAGTGTAAAAATTTCCTGAAAATTTAGGATAGGTCCATGCAAAAAAAAATTCCTCTAACAAAAAAATCTTGTGAGATCATGGAATTTTGGAGAGAATGTGAAAGGAGATTAGGGTACAGAGAACCAAGAGGAAATTTCTGCTGAAATTGACGTAACGCGAGAAAGAGAATCAATTGCTAACTACAATCTATTGGATGCAATGCATAAGTCAGTGCAGTTTGGAAGCATTGGAAGCTGTTTTGGAAAAAACTTATTTGAAAAAGTTATTCTGCTATTGAAGCGGAAATTCTGCAGTTCAAAGAGAAATTTAATTTCCTCATTTGGAGAAACCGGTTTCTGAAGCGATATCTTGTTTTTCTGTATAGCAATTTTGACAGTTTGGCTTGGTTGTTATTTTTGTTATGTTGTTTTGTTTTGTGTTATGTTGATACATTATAAATAGAAAATCCCTCATGTAATAATGTAATGCTAGTGTGAATAATAGAAAACATTTTCTCCTTAATTACTCTCTCTCTCTCTCTCTCTCTCTCTCTCTCTCTCTCTCTCTCTCTCAACTCCCAATTTCCTCTCTAAACTTCATCTTCCCCAATATACCATTTTCACCATTGATTCACCTTTAACATTTAGTATATTTTCCAACATCTAGCATCAAGAGCTCTGGTTCTAATCCGTTAATCTGCTGCAAACATGACAACCACTGATCGAATCCCTACCAACCTCCCAATTCTTGGTTCCAAGAATTATGATAAATGATGCAAACAAATGAAAGTTTTGTTTGGGTATCAAGAAGTCCTTGAAGTGGTGAATGATGGAGTTACACCACTTGTTGTAGAGGCTACAGCAGCACAACAAGCTACATTCAAGGAAGAAAGGAAGAAAGGATACAAATCTGTCTTCTAAATACACTCTTGCGTCGACAACGACAACTTTGAGAAAGTTGGTGATTGTACGTCGACAAAACAAACTTGGGAGATTTTGAATAAAGCTTATGAATGTGCCGACAAAACGAAGGTTGTGACGTTACAAATTCACAAGAGGCAGTTCGAGTTGGTGCAAATGGAAGAAAAGGAATCGATCAACGACTACAATACGCGTATAATGTGTTTGGTGAATCAAATGAAGGCTTGCGGTGAAACAGTTTCGGTGCAAAATATAGTGGCTAAGATCTTGAGTTCTTTAACGTCAAGATTTGATAACATAGTGGTAGCTATAGAAGAGTCAAATGATCTTCTCACTATGAGAAAGGAGGAGCTTCAAAGCTCATTGGAAGCACATGAGAAAATAATGGATGAAAGGGGAAGTGACAAGGCCAAAGCAGAAATTGCGTTGCAAGCACGGTTCAATGAAAGGAACAAGAGGTCGAAATGCAAGTGGTCTTCGAAGAGCAAAGCAAATTTCCAGAATTTTGGTGGAAAAGATCCACAAAATTCAAAGAGTTCTATGGCTCAAAGAGGAGACGACATCTCCAAAGTTAGTGGTCATGGCAACAACAAGAGGTCTGACAAAAGCAATGTGAAGTGCTTTAATTGTCAAAAGTATGGTCATTTCGCAAAGGAATGCAATGCAAAATCGAAGGAAAATCATGGAGGTAAATCCAAAGTTGCAATGCAAGAGGCAGAGGATGATGATACACTTCTTGTTATGATCATAGAGTAGAACAATGGCAATAGAGAGTGGTTGATAGCAGCAATAGTGTGTGTCGAGGGCTGGATAGCAACACTGCCAGTGCAGAATTTCCTGCACAAACGCGTTCGGAGCGAAACACAATTGTAACCGTTTGAGGAGGAGTCCAAGGTAGTGATGAATGGTACTTGGACTCAGGTTGTTCAACTCATATTACGGGTATAAAGGATTGGTTTATGAAGATCAATAAAGCCACCAAGAATAGAGTAAAATTCCCAGATGACACCACTTTAGCGACCAATGGTGTGGGTGATGTTTTGATCATGAAGAGAGATTGGAGTCATTCATTGATCAAATATGTGTTGTAAATTCCAGGAATTAAGTGTAATCTCTTGAGAATTGGCCAATTACTCTTGAAGAATTACACAATTCGCTTAGAAAACAAGGTTTTGAGCATTTTTGACCGAAATAGAGTCTTAATCCTTATAGCACCCATGGTGTAAATCGTACTTTCAAGATAGAGCTGAAAGTAATGGAGCACAAGTGTCTTGCTACAGTAGCAAGTTGTGATGAGTGGTTGTGACACTACCATCTTGGACACCTTAATTTTAGAGACCTCGACGCGTTGTAAATGCATGGTATGGTGACCGGACTGTCTAAGATCAATTTTCCAGCTGAGATATGTGAAGATTGCATGCAATGAAAGCAACATAAGAACATTTTAAGCAAGGATGTAGGTCATAGGACCAAGCAACATCTTGAGGTGGTGTATTTTGACGTGTGTGGTCTAATGCAAGTCGACTCATAAGGCATAAATAGGTACTTTGTCACTTCTATCAATGATTTTAGTAGGAAGTTATGGATTTATCTCATAAAGAGGAAGGATGAGGTGTTTGAAGTATTCAAGCGTTTTAAGTCCATGGCGTAGCGACAAAGTGGTCACAAGGTGAAAATTCTCAAAATAGGTGGTAGAGGTGAATACACCTCAAATGAGTTTGGGAATTATTGTGATGATGAGGGTATAATGCGTGAAGTTGTTCCACCTTTTACACGTCAACAAAATGGTATCTCCAAAAGAAGAAATTGCTCAATTATGAATATGGTTCGTAACATGTTAAAGGGGAAGAACTTGCCGAAAAAATTTGGGGAGAAGCGGTCTCTACAACAACCTATTTGTTGAATAGGTTCCCTACTAAGAAGATGGACAAGGTGACACCAAAAGAGGTATAGTCTGATCATAAACCAAATTTGATGCATTAGAAAGTTTTCGATTCGATAGCATTTCAGCATATTCCAGGTCAACATCGAAAGAAGTTGGATGATAGAGGTGAGGTAATGTTACTCATCGGACATCACCCTACTGGAGGCTATAAATTGTTTGATGTGAATAGAAAGAAGATTGTAATTAGTCGAGACGTGGTAGTAGACGAGTTGAGGCTGTTTGACACCAGAAAATTGCAAATGACAGCAGTAGAAATTGGTTTCTCAACATAAAGAAACTGGTTTCCCTCACAATTTTTGCATACTGAAGGCTCTAAAATAGGATTTCTGGAAGCAGAAACTGGTTCCCCTGATTCTAAAAACCGGTTTCCATCAGAAAATACAAAAAATGCAGAATTGCAATATGTTGCAGAATCAGTCCCGAATCTAATCGAAGTTGAGAATGCTAAGTCCAGTATATGACCGACAAGATGCATAGGTCTACCTCAAAGGCTCCAAGATTGTAAATTGTTCCATGATAATGAGATTAACAATGATGGTGATCTTATACACTTTGCGCTTATGGTCGAATCTGAGCCAGTGAGTATGGAGGATCGTACTAAGCAATTCAAAGTGGATGTGTGCAATTAAAGAAGAGCTAGAATCCATTGAGAAAAATAGTACTTGGGAGCTGGTTGATTTACCGGAACGAAAAAAGGCAATCGGAGTAAAGTGGGTCTATAAAGTGAAGGCAAATCGTAAAGACGAAATTTTCAAGCATAAGACTCGACTAGTGACTAAATGGTTGGTTATTGGTATCGTCAATAGCAAAAATTGGTGGATGTACCAAATTGGATGTAAAATTTGCATTTTTGAATGGTCCATTTGAGGAGGAAGTCTATGTACAACAACCCCCTGGTTTTGTGGTGAAGAATTAAGAGGGAAGAGTCTATAAGTTGAAGAATGCACTCTATGGTTTGAAACAAGCACCTAGAGCTTGGACAAACGCATAGATACTTTTCTTATTGAAGTCGGCTTCACGAAGTGTGTATCCGAACATGGTGTTTATGTGAAAACAGATGCAAGCAAAGGTGTGATTATACTTTTCTTATATGTGGACGATATTTTGATTACGGGCAGCAATTAGAAGTTTATTTCCAAGTTCAAAGGTGGGCTTATGAAATAATTTAAGATGAGTGACCTAGGTATCATAACATACTTCCTAGGCATAGGGTTCCATAAGTCAAAGTTAGGACTACTTATGCATCAAATAAAGTATGCCCTTGAGATATTGAAGAGGTGTGATATGGAGCATTGTAATGCTTCCAATTCACCAACGGAACCAAGGTTGCATCTGTCCAAGAATGAAGATGAGGGTGATGTTGATCCAACTCAATATAGAAGGTTGATTGGATCATTATGTTACTTATGCAATACGCGACCGAATTTGGAATTTAGTGGCGGTATTCCTAGTAGATTCATGAAGAGATCAAAGGTGTCTTACTTGGAAGCAGTTAACAGGATCCTTCGCTACATTAAAGGTACCCTTGGCTGTAGAATTCTCTTTCCTGTAGCTGATACGGGAAGCATGTGCGAGTTACTCGGTTATACGAATTCTAATTGGTGCGGGGATAAAGATGATTGAAAGTCTATGGCTGGTTATATCTTTATGTTTGGCGGAGCTCCAATCTCTTGGTGCTCTAAAAAGGAACCCATGGTGGCACTCTCTTTTTGTGAGGCCGAGTATATCACTGTGTCGATGTGTGTGTGTCAATTTGTGTAGCTAATGAATCTACTTAGAGAGCTGGGAAACATTGATGGAAAAGTTGTCACGCTCTTTGTTGACAACCTCTCTGTAGAATCAAGCTTCTCAATCTTAATAAAGATATCATGTTTTGATGAAGAAAAACCTCATGCCAAGAAGGCAAAGATATTTCTCAAGGAAAAATACACTCTAAAGTTAAAACATCATGCTCAAGACTTTGACTTAAGGAATTTAACAAACTTTGAGAAGGTATAATAACAATACCTCACAAATACTTAAGTTTTAGATGCTCAAAGTTCCTAATATGATTGCATGACATACACATTTGATTTTACAATGTTTCAAAGCAAAAATTACATTTTTCTTACTGTGCAATCGATTTACACAAAGGTGCAATCGATAGCATACTGAATGAATTTCTTAAAAATGTTTTTGTTTGAGGTTGCAAACGATTTGCACAATGGTGCAATCGATTGCATGCTGGAAAAAATTCACTTTTTAATAAGTGAAATTGGTTTGTACAACGATGCAATCGATTGCTTATTGTATGTTTTTCAAAATTTCATTCTATTAGAGCCCGTGCAATCGATTTGCACAAAGGTGCAATCGATTGCACCCTGCACATTTTTGAAAAATCAGAATTCATGCATGCACCATTTCACTAATGGTTTGTCTCTAATCTTGGCACTTGTTCATGATTAAAATGAAGAGACTTATGATATTTTTAAAAGGTGCCATGAACATATAAATACTCAAATTTTCAAATTCATTTCCTACCTCTTGCAATCAAAATTTATTCAAATTTCAAATATTCACATTCAAGTGTTCATACTTTCATATAAGATTTTCTGCATAATTTCACTTTACATAAACCAGAAAATCTTGAGCAATCTATATCTCTAAGTCATTGTGAATTATTGTTATTGGAAGGGAAGATCAAGTATATTGATAAATCACTCAAAATAATATTGTTCTACAATCTTACAAACTCAAAAACTCTTGTAAAAATCATACATTCTTGTTGTATTCTTGTTGTCCAGG
The DNA here is from genome assembly GCA_021764765.1 of Vicia sativa. Classification (NCBI taxonomy): domain Eukaryota; kingdom Viridiplantae; phylum Streptophyta; class Magnoliopsida; order Fabales; family Fabaceae; genus Vicia; species Vicia sativa. The sequence continues at coordinate 76,544,297 of CM038793.1, forward strand.
ATTATTGGAAGCAAGTTATGCATTAAAGAGGATTGTTCTTCTTGCACTTAGTGTTGTTAGACCTTAAAGGTGTTAAGATCCTTTGGTCTTCCTATAGGTTAGATAGTAGGCTTCAACATTGGTGTGAATAGGCTGTATGATAATTCTGAATATAGTGAAATCTCTTGCATGTTGTAAGGGGACTGGAATACTCTCGGACTATGAGGGGAACCAGGATACATCCTTGTGTTCTTTACTTTTCTGCATTTATTGCTTTCACCACACCATAACCAAAAGGAAAGAAACACTTATAAAAACTTCATATACCAAACCAGAAAAATTAGTACAAGTATTCATAAAAAACCGATAAGATTTTTAAACACCTAATTCACCCCCCCCCCTCTTAGGCGCATTTCATACTTACAATTGGAATCAGAGCAAGTTATAGGTAACTTGTTCCTAAAGATTCAGAATGGCTTCCGCAAATCAAAATATGGTTTTCAAAGATGGTGGTAGTAACAACAAGCCTCCATTGTTTTGTGGTGAATACTTTGACTTTTGGAAAATTCGCATGAAGGCTCATCTTGAAGCGCAAGGAGAAGAAATATGGGATGTTGTTGAGAATGGTCTGTTTGCTCCGGTATGTGTTGTCAATGGTGTTGGATCATCAAAGCCTAAAGCATCATGGAATGAAGATGACAAGAAAAAATTTCTCTTTGACAAAAAGGCAATCAATATTCTCCAAAGTGCTCTTAGTATGGATGAATTCTTTCGAGTATCGGCGTGTACAACGACAAAGGAAATTTGGGGCACTCTTGTAGAAACTCATGAAGGAACCTTCGAAGTCAAAAGATCTAGACTGAACACTTTGAGTCAAGAATATGAATTATTCTGAATGTTGTTCGGAGAATCCATCCTTGACTTGCAAAAGAGATTCGTTCACTTGACAAATCATTTGAAGGCACTCGGTAATACTTTAACTAATGATGAATTAAATCTTAAAGTGCTTAGGTCCTTAACTAGGGAATGGCAACCAAAAGTGATGGCAATAATCGAAAAGAAAAGCCTAGCAACTATGACTTCCGCAACATTATTTAGAAAGCTTCAAGAATATGAAACGGGACTTGGAAGAGTTGAAAAACATGAGAATCATGAGAAGAAACCCAAAGGCATTGCTTTGAAAGTAAATTCAAAAGAAAGTCAAGATAAAGATGAACCGAAGCAAGATACATTGTGTGAAAAAGGTTTTGAAAGGGTAAGGTTGATAAAACTTTATTCATTAAGAAAATCAAAAGTAACACTTTATTGGTTCAAGTCAATGTTGATGATATCATTTTTGGATCGACTAACAAAGAAATGTGTGAAGAATTTTCGTTGATGATGCAAGGAGAATTCGAGATGTCCATGATGGGTAAGATGAACTATTTTTTTGGACTACAAATTAAGCAACTAAAAGATGGAATCTTCATCAATCAATCCAAGTATTGCAAAGAATTATTGAAAAAGTTTGATATAGATAGTTGCAAAGCGATGAATACTTCAATGGGCTCCAGTACATATGTTGATCAATATGAATCCAGTATTCCAATTGATATTACAAAGTATCGAGGTATGATTGGTTCTTTGTTATATTTGAAGGCAAGTCGTCCTGACATAAAGTTTAGTGTTTGTATTTGTGCTCGCTTTCAAGCAAATCCAAAAGAATCTCATCTAATGGAGGTCAAGCAAATCATGAAGTATCTCAAAGGGACAACCAAAGTCGGCTTATGGTATCCAAAAGGTAGTGTTTGCAATTTAATTGGTTATTCTAACGCGGATTATGCAGGTTGTAAAACTGATAGAAAAAGCACAAGTGGTACTTGTCACATTCTTAGAAATGCATTAGTATCATGGGCTTGTAAAAAAACAACCATGTTTTTGATAACATGAATTTATATAGCATAATTTGATTTAATTAGCATAAGTAATGTTAGTATTTTTTTAATTATATTGTTTTATTTTCGTATTGCGCTGGTATTTCTAATGTTTCAGGTATTTAGATTAAATAGAGATTGCTTGAGAAAAGAAATGAAATTGAGAAGACATTGATGTAAAAAGGAAAAGAAATGAAGAAAGGGGTGATATAGCAATAGGAAGTAGTGAAAAAGAAAAGAGAAATATTTGGAACTAAGCCAAAGCCCAGCCCAAACCGACAGCCCAAGACTGAGACGCTCGTCTCAAGCCATTGAGGCGCCCGCCTCCTAGTCAAAAGGATTTGAGACACACGTCTCAAACTTCTTCGCCACGCAAGACACTCACCTTCAACTCAAGGGACCCACACTTCTTCTTTCAACTAAATTCTAATTATTGAGACGCACGTCTCAAAGACTTTTTCTCCTTCCCTCTTTTTCTCGTTTCCACATTTTTCCTTTATTTTCGCCCACGACAAATGCAACCCCACTCTCTCCACGATTTTCCCAACTTCTCCAACCATGATCTTCACTATCTACATTACCTCTCACATGATAACTTCCAACAATGATCACTATACAAAGAAGGGATTATTCATGAAAAAGGGGGTTGGACCATTTTCTGTGTCATCCATAGTTTCTCTCGTCAATCTTCCTATTTTCAATTCCAGTAATATTTTCCAGCATTCAAGTTTAAGTTCAAGTTACTATTTTCTTTTTCTTTTCATAGTTTTAGACAAATATTTATTTTTTTCACAATAGTTTCTACACCGAAAACTATTGTGTAATTTTTACTATATCTAACCTTACGTTAGACCATAGTATTTTATTTCCTTGTTTTTATTATTATTTGATTGAATAATTTTAAGGAACAAATCCAACCAATTTGTGGTGGAGTGTTCAAGCATTTCAAGTTCAAGAATTAATTCAAGTATTATTTTCAGGTTTCTATTTCTATTTAATTTATAGTTTTATGTTTCTTGCTTATAAATTATTGAATATGTCTAAATATATGAACTTTAATTATTTATGCATGTTTAACTTAATTAATATGGCTGGCTAAACCGGTTAGATATCGGTATATAAATTAATCGAATCAAAGGAATCTGAAATAAACTGGCCTAATATTATTTTGTTAAAAATACTTTTTCTGACTGTGGTATCCAAATTAATTTATCAAAAGGTTTAGAAATCAACAGAGCGAAAGTTTGAGGTTAAATAAACTGGACTAAGGTTAAAAACCAATAGAGAGGGAGTTTGAGGTTTAAAACCGGATAGTGGATACTAGGTATTGATTTTAAAGACTGCGAAGGCCTTTTAAAACTGATTAAACCTTATTTATTTTCAAAAAGTATTTTTGAGTTCAGCGGGATAGCGAGAGCATACGTTAGAATTTAAATATTTAATCTGATTCAATAGAGCGAGAGTTTGAGATAGGGTTTTTAGATAAGTATTGTTTGCTGAAAAGGAATTTTTATCAACTTGACAAACAAGCCAGTGGAAAGTCGGATTCCCTAGGTTAGACGAATTACACATCGGTATCTGTTTGTTATTTCAACTAGATTTAAGTTTTAATTACCCAAAAATTCCCCCAATTAATTATTCGATAGCTTTAGCTTTACACTGTAGGTTTAGATTATGATAGATCGATTTATAGTCCTTATGGATTCAATATCTTTTAAAATTATGCGATAGGACTGCGCACTTGCAGTCTCCCGATTTATAGACGATAAAGTCACGATCAATGTGTTGCTCTTAGCACAACCGAAGCGGAATACATAGCAGCGGGTAGTTGTTGTTCACAAATTCTTTGGCTTAAGCCACAACTTCGTGACTATGGACTTGATCTCGGATGCATTCCTCTTCGATGCGACAACACAAGTGCAATCAACATTACAAAAAATCGGGTCATGCATTTAAGAATCAAACACATCGACATTTGGCATCATTTTCTCCGTGATCATGTACTTCAAGAAGATGTTGAAGTCACTTTTATGGATACTCATAATCAACTCGCAGATATTTTTACAAAGCCGCTTGATCGTGAACCTTTCTACAAAATTTGAAGAGAGCTTGGAATTTTAGATGAAGTCGATGTTTAATTTTCATATATGTGGTATGCATTGCTAACTTTAAGTGCCTATGTCATGATAAATTATATGCCATACTTCCCCCATATTTCCCTTCTTTTTGATAATGTCAAAGGGGGAGAAAGATGTATTGCTTGTTATTTCCTTGTCCTAAATTTTAAGGTACAAAATATTCTCCAACATTCTTAAACTCACACATTGAAGGGGAGTCGAATCCGGAAATTACAAAGTATCTTAGAAGGGTGTTTGTCATCATCAAAAAGGGGGAGAATGTAGAATCAAGCTTCTCAATCAAAATAAAGATATTATGTTTTGATGAAGACAAACCTCATGTCAAGAAGGCAAAGATATTTCTCAAGGAAAAATACACTCTAAAGTTAAAACATCATGATAAAGACTTTGACTCAAGGCATTTAACAAACTTTGAGAAGGTATAATAACAATACCTCACAAATACTTAAGTTTTAGATGCTTAAAGTTCCTAACATGATTGCATGACATACACATTTGATTTCACTATGTTTCAAAGTAAAAATTACATTTTTCTTACTGTGCAATCGATTTCCGCAAAGGTGCAATCGATTGCATACTGAATGAATTTCTTAAAAATGTTTCTGTTTGAGGTTGCAATCGATTTGCACAATGGTGCAATCGATTGCATGCTGGAAAAAATTCACTATTTAATAAGTGCAATTAATTTGCACAATGATGCAATCGATTGCTTATTGTATGTTTTTGAAATTCCATTCTATTAGAGCCCGTGCAATCGATTTTCACAAAGGTGCAATCGATTGCACCCTGCACATTTTGGAAAATCCGAATTTATGCATGCACCATTTCATGCACCCTTTCACTAAAAGTTTATCTCTAATCTTGGCACTTGTTCATGATTAAAATGAAGAGACTTATGATATTTTTAAAAGGTGCCATGAACATATAAATACTCAAATTTTCAAATTCATTTCCTACCTCTTCCAATCAAAATTTATTCAAATTTTAAATATTCACATTCAAGTGTTCATACTTTCATATAAGATTTTCTGCATAATTTAACTTTACATAAATCAGAAAATCTTGAGCAATCTATATCTCTAAGTCATTGTGAATTATTGTTATTGGAAGGGAAGATCAAGTATATTGATAAATCACTGAAAGTGATATTATTCTACAATCTTACAAACTCAAAAACTCTTGTAAAAATCATACATTCTTGTTGTATTCTTGTTGTCCATGATTGTTAGAAGCAAGTTGTGCATTAAAGAGGATTGTTCTTCTTGAACTTAGTGTTGTTAGACCTTAAAGGGGCTAAGAGCCTTTGGTCTCCCTATAGGTTAGATAGTAGGCTTCACCATTGGTGTGAATAGGTTGTACGATAATTCTGACTATAGTGAAACCTCTTGTATGTTGTAAGGGGACTGGAGTACTCTCGGACTGTGAGGGGAACCAGGATACATCCTTGTGTTCTTTACTTTTCTGTATTTATTGCTTTCATCACACCATAACCAAAATGAAAGAAACACTTATAAAAGCTTCATATACCAAACCATAAAAATTAGTACAAGTATTCATAAAAAAATCGATAAGATTTTTAAACACCTAATTCACCCCCCTCTTAGGTGCATTTCATACTTACATCTCGGCTATCAACCTTGCAAGGAATCCTATAGCACATGGGAGGAGAAATCATATTGAGATGAGGTTTCATTACTTGAGGAAGATGGTGTGTGAAGGAAGTTGAAGCTAGCTCATTGTCGAAGCGAAGAATAACTTGCAGATCTGTTGACGAAGGTGGTAACAAATTAAGTGTTCAAGAGGCTTGTGAAGAGTTTGAGCTTAAAGAACATAGAGCACTTAACTTAAGATGGTGTATTAGATGCAATGTATAAGTCAAGTGCAGTTTGGAAGCATTGAAAGTTGTTTTGGAAACAACTTATTTGGAAAAGGTGTTCTGCTACTGAAGTAGAAATTTTGCAGTTCGAAGAGGAAATTGGTTTCCTCATTTAGAGAAATCGGATTCTGAAGTGATATCTTGTTTTTATGTATAACAGTTTTGACAGTTTGGCTTGGTTGTTATTTTTGTTGTGTTATTTTGTTTTGTGTTATGTTGACACATTATAAATAGCAAATCCCTCATGTAATAATGTAATGCCAGTGTGAGTAATAGATAATATTTTCTCCTCAATTACTCTCTCTCTCTCTCTCTCTCACTCTCTCAATTCCCAATTTCCTCTCTAAACTTCATCTTCCCTAATATACCATTTTCACCATTGATTCACCTTTAAGGAGATGAGATAGTCGAAAATATATGAGCAATAGCATAGTTGAAACTCAACAGGATTATTTCCGCATAGCTTTTTACTATTCTGACAATTTCCTCTTACTAGGATATTCGTCTCTTGTATACAAACTACTTGGCCATACGCCACTTTCCAAAATTAATGCAAATTCCCTTTTTACGGTGTTAATTTTTATTGATTTTTGCATAAAGTCCAATGATTGCTTTGAATGATTATATGCATCTGACAGTAAACATCTGTTCACAAACATACGAAAAGAGAACGAACAAAAGTAATTACTACAAGCTCTAGGAATTGAGATGACGACTAAAGTCACCAATACATCCCCCGTAGAGTTACTTTCGCAAGAAATGCATCCATAGGATCGTCAATCCCCGCAGACTCATCGCTCTCCCTACAAGGATAAGTCTTCTCCGATGAAGTACTAATCTCCTCCCAGCAAGTATTCCAATACTTCGATTCTATCACGTTAATCCCCGAGCAGTGATCCTATCAGCTTCATCACATCATTCCCCAACGTGGTTTGTACATGAAGATATTCGTCCCCATCGGAGTATCTCCCAATGATTATCATTCCCCGACAATAATAATGTCCAGACTCAGAACTTGGTCAGGTAGTGCATCGGAGGAACTTACATCTCTCTCATTCCCCATTAAGATTTATGCATAAGATCCCCTGCCGAGTATCTCTTGATCGCTGCTATTCTTCCAACAACATTAATATCCAGACTCGAGAATTGGTCAGATAGTGCATCGGAGGAATCAGAAGCATCTCTTTTCTCTCCAAGTCAGGGTTCGCAACAACCCTATCCCTAAGCAAACATCAGAAATCCCCAACAGGACGTTCCCATCTTCTTCAAGATGGATATGTTTTGAAATACATCTACATTCATACATCTATATTCATATATCTACATAGAAATTATAACATATGCATACATAATAATAATATTGTCATACACCCGCATGCATCATAATCTACATATGACTAACCATATCCTATAAAAAGTTGACCTCCTCAACAGGTGAAAGCTATTTTCCAAACGAAAGGTCGGAGATTAATACTCGAAACAAGATGGGAGAACTATCTGAACGACCATGAAAGCTATTTTCCAAACGGCAGGTTAAAGATTAATACCCAAAACAAGAAGGGAGAACTATCTGAACGACCATGAAAATTATTTCCAGACAACAGGTCAAAGATTAATGCCTGAAACAAGACGGGAAATCTATCTGAATGACCACGTAAATTGTCTCCAGGCAACGGATATTGGATTAACACCCGACGCAAGACAGGAAAGCTATCCGCATCCTGCCAAATATCCACCTTAGGAATAGCCAAGACGAAGGTTTATTCTGACTCTCTCTTATTATCAATCTCCCCAGATGGGCATCTTTAAGCCCATCTCCGACTACTTGTCGACATCTCTCCATCTTCAGAATGTTGCCTATTTGGTTAAAAATCGATGCATACCAATAACCTCATTCAAAGACGAGCATGGAGTCTAATGTACGACTCACTCCCCAGCATCAGTTCTCCAGATGCCATCTTAAGCCCATCTTTGTTGTCTCTTCTGCTTAAAAGACACCTACAGAGTCTAGCGTACGACTCAGCTTCTTCCGATGGCATCTTAAGCCCATCTCCGTCATCTCTTCTGCTCAAAAGACAAATACAGAGTCTAGCGTACGACTCACTCTCCAATATAAGCTTCTCCAAATGGCATCTATAAGCCCAGTCCCGCGCATCATCAGCTGACAATCTTATTTCATACAACAACGAGTGCAAATTTTCAGGTGTACTCGAGTGTTGAATCATCTTCCACCTTCAGGTCACAAAAGGCAAGCATGCCAACCTAACCCTTCCGATACAAGAAGATTGAACAGGGGAAACTGTTATACCCCAAAAATTTTCCTCCCACTTCTCAAGACATTTCACACATCCATACTCAAGGATTTCACAAGGGTTGACCAGACATATCCTTTCCTAAGCAATCAACCCAAGCTAGGGTTTTGTCATTCTCAAGTCAAGATGGACTTCTAACACTTCAAGTGGTCATCATGCCTCATCATATGTTTCAAAGAATCCCCATGTCAAGTTTCAAGCCTTACAAGTCAAGTTTGCTCAAACAATTGCTCAAATGGTTGAAAATCAGCTGTATTGGACAAAAAATCAATTATGGTCAACATACAGTCAAACTTCATAATCTTTGGTCAACACCAATATTTTGAAGTAATATTAATCATTTGATCAAGGGTTGATCATGATTCCTCAAGAAAAGTCAAGATCTAATCAAAAGTCAAAGTTTCTAAATTAGGGTCTTTTAGACAAAAGTCAACAGAACTTTGACCAAGCATAACTTTCACATACTTTTTCAAAAAATTTTCCACCACAGCTCATTGTGAAGAGAATTCAATTCTCTACAACTTCATGTCTCACAAGCTTGGGCTGGAAAAGCTTCATTTGAAAGTTATGGATCAAAACATTACAGGTCCTTTTAAAAAGTCAACAAAAAGTCATCTTTTTGCAAAGAAGTGTTCATGAGAATGGAAACTTTAATGAATATGAAACAAAAAGGGTTGTTTAGAAGACATCTTGAGCTTTCTAAAAAATCCAAGAACACCCAAAAATGTTAAAAATTGAGCAAGATACACATTGTGCAAGTTGAGCATTTTTGAGGAGGTGCACAAAGAGAAATACTTGAGAAAATAAAATTTTTTCCAAATGGGCCTGACTTTTCTTGATTCAAACTTGTTCCTTATCTGAATTGGAACCTCAAAGCCCAAGGCCACGTTTTTATCCTTTATTTTTTATTTATTTTGGATTTTATTCATTTAAAAACCAATTTAATTAAAATAAAAGATATAAAATCAAAAATTAAGTGCAAGATGGATTTTCTCTCATCCTTGAGATCCAAGCAAGCCAATTAAGTCTGATTATTTCGAAATAATTAAGATTGGCAAGTGATTTGATTGAAATTGGCTCAAAAAGGAAATATTTAGTTTGATTCCACATCAAATTATTTTTCATTGATTGGCATGATATTTCTTAACAATTCTTGACCTAAATCACTCTAGTATAAATACACAATGATTCCAAATGCACAAGAGACGAAATTCTTGCCTCAAGAACCCTAAACAAAGCTTTAAAAAATTGTGTGATACAAGGAGGTAGCAGCCAAGGATTTGCATCGTTTCAAGCCAAACAAAGGTTGCCAATCAATTCTTTGTTGTGGTCTAAAGCTAACCAAATTATTCCCACGCATCCAGACGTCAATAATCACAAAATCACCATCACGGTTTGCTCTCCAAATTTTAAAAATCGAATTCATAGTTACATGCGTTTTAAACGTGTTTTGATCACATATTCATGTTCATGATGTTATTTGCAAACTTCCTGTGTCGTTTGATTAAGTTTTCAGTACAGGTACATGAATCTACCATTGTTAGGGTTTGAGACCTTGATTTAGGGCTTTTCGTTTAAGAAAAAATTACCAAAACCAGAGGCATATTCATGCTTAGGAGGTTGAAAGAAATCAATCCATGCCTTTCATGTGAATTTATATTGCGTATTGCATGAGTTATGATTTTGCGAGGATATAGCTACAAAAGCAATCTGTAGGTAAAAACCGTAGCTAAAAGCCTGTGTCCCAAGGAAGAAGACGAAGGCTGCGCGCATTTTCTAATTTTAAATTAATTCCCAGAAATCAGTTTCCCTAATATTCATTAAGTTTCCCTTCTCCAAATGGCATCTATAAGCCCAGTCCCACGCATCATCAGCTGACGATCCTATTTCATACAACGCCGAGTGCAATTTTTCAGGTGTACTCGAGTGTTCAATCATCTTCCACCTTCAGGTCACGAAAGGCAAGCATGCCCACCTAACCCTTCCGGTACAAGAAGATTAAACAGGGGCAACTGTTATACCCCAAAATTTTTCCTCCCACTTCTCAAGACATTTCACACATCCATACTCAAGGATTTCACATGGGTTGACCAGACAAATCCTCTCCTAAGCAATCAACCGAAGCTAGGGTTTTGCCATTCTCAAGTCAAGATGGACTTCTAACACTTCAAGTGGTCATCATGCCTCATCATATGCTTCAAAGAATCCCCATGTCAAGTTTCAAGCCTTACAAGCCAAGTTTGCTCAAACAATTGCTCAGATGGTTGAAAATCAACTGTATTGGACAAAAAGTCAATTGTGGTCAACATACAGTCAAACTTCATAATCTTTGGTCAACACCAATATTTTGAAGTAATATTAATCATTTGATCAAGGGTTGATCATGATTCCTCAAGAAAAGTCAAGATCTAATCAAAAGTCAAAGTTTCTAAATTAGGGTCTTTTAGACAAAAGTCAACAGAACTTTGACCAAGCATAACTTTCACATACTTTTTCAAAAAATTTTCCACCACAGCTCATTGTGAAGAGAATTCAATTCTCTACAACTTCATGTCTCACAAGCTTGGGCTGGAAAAGCTTCATTTGAAAGTTATGGATCAAAACATTACAGGTCCTTTTAAAAAGTCAACAAAAAGTCATCTTTTTGCAAAGAAGTGTTCATGAGAATGGAAACTTTAATGAATATGAAACCAAAAGGGATGTTTATAAGACATCTTGAGCTTTCTAAAAAGTCCAAGAACACCCAAAAATGTTAAAAATTGAGCAAGATACACATTGTGCAAGTTGAGCATTTTTGAGGAGGTGCACAAAGAGAAATACTTGAGAAAATAAAATTTTTTCCAAATGGGCCTGACTTTTCTTGATTCAAACTTGTTCCTTATCTGAATTGGAACCTCAAAGCCCAATGCCACGTTTTTATCCTTTATTTTTTATATATTTTTGATTTTATTCATTTAAAATCCAATTTAATTAAAATAAAAGATATAAAATCAAAAATTAAGTGCAAGATGGATTTTCTCTCATCCTTGAGATCCAAGCAAGCCAATTAAGTCTGATTATTTCGAAATAATTAAGATTGGCAAGTGATTTGATTGAAATTGGCTCAAAAAGGAAATATTTAGTTTGATTCCACATCAAATTATTTTTCATTGATTGGCATGATATTTCTTAACAATTCTTGACATAAATCACTCTAGTATAAATACACAATGATTCCAAATGCACAAGAGACGAAATTCTTGCCTCAAGAACCCTAAACAAAGCTTAAAAAAATCGTGTGATACAAGGAAGTAGTAGCCAAGGATTTGCATCATTTCAAGCCAAACAAAGGTTGCCAATCAATTCCTTGTTGTGTTCTGAAGCTAACCAAATCATTCCCACGCATCCAGACGTCAAGAATCACAAAGTCACCATAACGGTTTGCTCTCCAAATTTTAAAAATCGAATTCATAGTTACATGCCTTTTAAACGTGTTTTGATCACATATTCATGTTCATGATGTTATTTGCAAGCTTCCTGTGTCGTTTGATTAAGTTTTCAGTACAGGTACACGAATCTACCATTGTTAGGGTTTAAGACCTTGATTTAGGGCTTTTCGTTTAAGAAAAACTTAGCCAAAACCAGAGGCATATTCATGTTTAGGAGGTTGAAAGCAATCAATTCATTACTTTAATGTGAGTTTATATTGCGTATTGCTTGAGTTATGATTTTGCACGGATATAGCTACAGAAGCAATCTGTAGGTAAAAACCGTAGCTAAAGGCTTGTGTCCCAAGGAAGAAGACGAAGGCTGCGCGCGTTTTCTGATTTTAAATTAATTCCCAGAAATCAGTTTCCCTTATATTCATTCTGTTTCATATGCCTAACACCAAAACAGGTTGGCTCAGATGGCAAAGGCAGCGCGCGTTCATCCTAGAAGGCACGAGTTTGAACCCTGCCTTTTCCCATAATTCCTAATGTTTTTTAATGTTTCAAGTTCCAGAAGCCATAACGTTCAAAAGCTCAAGCTTCTGGACCCTCAGAAGCAGCAACATGTCTAGAAGCTCCAACTTCTGGATCCCTTTAGAGGCCATACGTTCAAAAGCTTCAGCTTCCGGATCCCATCCTAAGATGTTACGTCCAAAAGCTCCAACTTCTGGATCCACTTCCAGCAGAAAACCCCAGAAGTGCCTACTTCTGGGTACCGCCAGCGCAGAAACCCCAAAAGTTCCAACTTCTGGGTGCCTCCAAGAAGGATTCCCCAAGCTCGGGATGGCTTCTTCCGAGCGCTCCAAAGACTTTTATTATTTTCCATTTTTTTTATTATTTTGCTTATTTCATAGTTAATTCAAAAATTAGTAATTAGGTTAAATAATTAGGATTAATTAGACAACTTACACTAATTTTTTCTCTTATTTTAATTAATTAATTTAGGGTTAGTATTAACTAATATTTCTTTAAATTAATTAAAATCAATTAGACTTCGGATTATTTTCACATTTCAAAAAATCCAAAAAAAATTATTAGGACTAGTTTTCTTTTCCGTTATTTATTTTCTCGCATTTTCTTTTTTCCAATATTATGTAACTGCTCATGGGTTGTAATAGTTTAATTAGGTTTTAATTTCCGCACTCCTATATTATATATCTGCCCCAAAGCCATGTAATAGCGTAGGATTTACTTTCCGCACTTTATATTTTCGCAATTTACTTTCCGCACCTATAAACTGTTAGTAGACTAGGCGTGTATGGCAAGATAAAATTAACATAGCTAACTCTAATCACAAGATAAAATTATCTGAATTCAGCACACTCTCTTCACACATGCACCCCCTAGGGTATTCTCTCTCTCGTTGCCTTTCGAATAAATGGTCAAGTCCCTCGAACATGGGGGTATCTTAGCACGGTTGCCTACAGTATATCATCATAGACCCTTCGATACAAAGATCATAGTCCCTCGATGTTGCCTACGAATACATGATCTCGTCCCTCGGTTGTTGCCTATGAAAAGTGATGATCGTCCCTACGAATGTGCTAGGATACTCCTAAAAGTTGTCTTCTATGAGCATCCGATGTCCCTTCGAATGTCCCTTCACATCCAACGAATAGGGTTACCTACCAACTAATGGTATGGATAGCGCTATTCTAAAGGAAAGTAAAATAACACGGAAACGACCGTTCTGAGTAGGTAATAGACTCTTAATTGCTTGCTCTATCAAAACACTTTTTACACCTCACACTTTCTAAAAACATTGTCAAACACTTTGTATACATTCCAGCGTGAATCATTACAAAGTTCGTTTTCCAAAATGAAACATTTCCAAACACTTCGTATACATTCCAGCGTGAATCATTACGAAGTCAAAGCAAAATGACTTTTTTTCAAAATCTTTTCAAATACACACAAAAAAAAGCAAGTTGTCGAGTGAGCTAAAGCAATTAAGAGCCCGTAGATAACTACGGATGGAAAGGGTGCTAATACCTTCCCTTTTCATAACCAACTCCCTTACTCAGAATCTAAACGAAGTTCTTTTCCTGTTCTTTTCACCTTCCCTTAATTGGATAAAAGAAAAATCGGTGGCGACTCTTACTATCCGCAATATTTGCGGTCAAACGCAAAACAAAACAAGTCAGTTCTTCCACCGTGTTACAACTATCATGTTCCTGGGTAAAAATTGAGCAAGTTTCATTTTTACACCATCATTTCATCAAGAAACGAAGGAGTTAGGAATCATAGAATCATGAGGTTGAAGATGAAGTTGCGCGTGTTTTTTGATTTTCTTAAAAATTCAAAAACTTGTTTTAACTTATATTTTTTCGTTGTTGTATAATGAATGGATGAAACAACCACCTCAGTGGTAGAACGTGTATTGTTAGTCCTTTGCCTTGCCCAAGGTCCAGGGGTCGAATCCCCCTGAGACCTTTTTATTTTTCAACTTTCCAAACCTTCATTTTTCAACTCATTTTCAAACAATTTCACAACTTTTTTTTTAAATATAATCAAATGGAGGCATGTAAAGGATAAGTCAAGCACATGGCTCAGTGGTAAAACTTTATACTTCCAACCCTAAGGTCATCGGTCCAAACCTCTCCAAGACCAAAAACAAATTTTTATCATAAATTTTCTTCACTTTTTAATCAAACTTCAACATTTTCAAAAACAAATCAAAACTTCTCATTTTGAGATGATTTTATGCACACTTGTCATTTAATATATCTATTTTATGATTATGTCAAAAAAATACAAAAGTATTTTCTTTTGATATATTTTTAATTAGGTTTTAAAGTACTTTCAAAAATGTTTTCTTCTTGATTTTCGAACCTAACCTTTTTCAAAACTTCTTGTGAATAATTTTCACTTTTTAAACCTTTTCAAAACTTTCAAAACATTTTAAACTTACACAGCTCTTTACCATGATCGATTCGATTAATCTTTGAAAATACAAACCGAACTAGGTTTTTTTCCTCAAAATTCTTTCGAATTCAAAATCAAATTGATCATGGGCCTCCCTTATGGTATAAGTCCTAACCCTCCTATGTACATACTTAGTTTCCTTGTACATATCCACCCCTTTTGTGTACATATTCAATTCCTTGTACATATTCAATCATCTTTGTAAATATTCAAGTATAACAAACTTCGTACATTTGTTTTTATCCACTTGTTTATACACCAATTCCATTGGTATTAAGAGGAGCATTATTCTTGATGAAACTGCTCTTATTCCAATGGGCCTCCCTTAAGGTGTAAGTCTCATTCCCTTATATATATATATATATATATATATATATATATATATATATATATATATATATATATATATATCAAAGTATAATAGCTTATTCGCTTGTTTTATACACTTGTTTATATATTCACTTTCACACTCCTTTGTATATATCCAAGTTACACTAGCTTTGTATATACACTCCTAACGCTTGAACGTGTGTATAACCACTAACCATGTTTGTATCTTTGTGGAATTCATGCATTCATTCAAAAAAACCTCAATTTATCATTCTCTTTCCATTAAAATTTCCAAAGAATTTAGAGAATTTTTCTTTGCAAACATTTTAGGTTAGAGGGATGGATATAAGAAGAAGAAATACCAAGAGATATGGTTTTAGATTTCCTTATGTGGAAAAGTTAAAAGAGTTAGCATCCTTGGTAGAAGATCCCTCGAATTTCAGAAAACGCTATGAAACTCTTTTAACTATCCTGAACACTAACGTTGATGAAGGACTTCTTAAAACCTTGGTTCAGTTTTATGATCCAGTCTATCGTTGTTTCACTTTCCCTGATTATCAGTTGATGACTGCTTTGGAAGAGTACCCAGATCTTTTAGGTATCCTAGTGTCTGACAAAGTGCCTTTCAATGGTTTGGAAGCCATTCTGAAGCGACAAGTCATTGCAACGATGACTCATTTAAGAAAATCTGAGATAGACAAAAACTTGACTACCAAAGGAAATCTCTTAGGACTAACTTCAAAGTTTCTAGTGGAGAAAGCTTTTAGTTTTGCCGAAGCCAGTAGTATGGTAGCTTTTGAAGCTATTTTAGCTTTGCTCATCTATGGGTTGGTTTTGTTTCCCAACGTCAAAGACTTCGTTGATATCAATTCCATAAGTATCTTTTTGATTGGAAATCATGTTCCTACTTTGCTTGGTAATATGTATTTCTCAATTCATCATAGGAATCATCAAGGAGATGGAATTATTGTGTGTTGTGTACCTTTGTTGTTCAAATAGATTGTTTCACACTTACCTAAGTCTCCAATCTTCAAAGAAAACAAAAATGGTTGGCATTAGCCTCGAAGGCTCATGTCTCTTACTAATGACAATATTCATTGGTATACTTTGGAATACAATGAGATGGAAATCATTGAAAGTTATGGAGAGTTTGCCAACGTACCTCTCATTGGTACAAAATGAGGACTTAACTGCAACCCATTCTTGGAAAGACGTCAACTTGGGTATGTAAACTCGAGTAAACCCCTTGGTTTTACAGTAGAGGGTTACTTTTATCATGAAGGGGAAGATTCCCAAGGTTTGAAATCCAAAATGATAAGATCTTGGCACCATATTCGAAGGAAAGAAAAAGGTGATGCAAGGAATTGTGTAGCTATCCAAATCTACACATCTTGGGTATAGAAAAGAGCGAAGTAATTTCGAATGTCTTATACTTATGAGGAACCCATGTTCCTAGTTATATCTAAATCGACCACCATTCGCATTAGACTATGGGAGAATACAAAGAAGCTTTGGCTAAGATGAGGCTAGAGAAAAATGCTTTGGAAGATAAATTTCTTAACTCTGAATTTGAGAATGTAAAGCTTAAGAAACATGTCAAAGATCATGAAAAAATGATCTACTTTCAAGATGGATGGCTCATGGAGAAAGATGAGAAGATTCGTCGAAAGGATGACACAATCAAGAAATACATCAAATAAAGAAAAATAAATCTTGAAGAATTGACAAATGGCACTCCTGCTCCTTACGAATGGAAGAAAGTTGTTAACAAGCTAAAAGCCGAGAAAGCTGAATTGAAAGCTTACTATGGGAAAAAGATCCTGAAGCTGAAGCTACATACAACATTTGATTCTTCATCCGACGAAGATGCTTAATTAGGATTGTTTAGGTTTTATTTTTCATTCGCTTTGTTGTAAGAGCTATGCTCCCAAAAAAATTGTTGTAATCTTTTTTTAAATATTAATAAAATAAGAGTTTTCTGTTCCAAATGTTTGCAAGAAATTTCTCTTTTAGCATAAATTCTTTGGAAAATCTTTTCATTTGAATCCATAATCATGCATCATATTTGCATTTTTCAAGTTTGTTATCTAGAGTCTTATCTTTTGGAATTTTCTCCAGAGATCGTCAAGCTGTTGCGTCTTAGAGTTTCTCGATTGCGTTCACAGTCAGCTCGCAGATACAATACTCGTGCAAATAGAAAGAAAGAAATGGAAGATTTTGAACAAGAGAATATTGAGCTTTGTGGTACAGTAACCACACTTGAAGAGGAAGTGGAAAGACTCAATGCTTTGGTGAGCTCGTCTGTAGCTGCGCAAAATCAGCAACCACCACCTAACATTCAAGCTCAAGTGACAATGATTTCAGAAATCACTACTACTCCAGTTTTTATTGTTGTAGTTAGTAATCTACTTTTCACTATGCAAGAGGGTAACCCTTGGGGAATGCCTTTCAATTTCGGCGTAATTTTTCATCAAAATACTTCTGAAGTACCGGCAACCACAACAAAGGTTCCTACTTTGCAGAATTCAGCGTTCACTCCGCAACTCGAAGTAACCTTTCCTTAAGTCAGTATGTCGGTTTCTCAACCAATTGTGACAAATTCAGTTCTCGTGGTTCATACTATTCCTTACATGAACAACGAAGTTTATCATGAACTTGGCGACAACACGGATCCTCGTAGCCGTATGGCATATCTCCAAGAACAGTTTAATAAGATGCAGTTAGAGATCAAAGCGATCTCGTGGAAAGGATTTTTTTGGGAAAAATGTCCACGATCTATGTCTGGTTCTCAGTGTGAGAATACTAGTCAAGTTCAAAGTCCCCAACTTTGAAAATTATAGAGGCAACTCTTGCCCACAAAGTCATATTGTGATGTATGCTAGGAAGATGTCTACTCACAACGACAATCATCAATTGCTCATTCACTACTTTCAAGATAGCCTTACTGGAGCCGCTCTAAAGTGGTACATGGGATTGGATAGTACTAATATTCAAACTTTCAACGACCTAGGCGAAGCTTTCATTCGACAATATAAATACAACATGGACATGTCTCCAGATCAAGATCAACTCAGATCAATGTCTCAAAAGGATAAAGAGACTTTCAAAGAGAATTCCCAATGATGGAGGGAAATTGTTGCCCAAATCAATCCGCCATTAGAAGAGAAAGACATGACCAAGATTTTCTTGAATACTCTTGGCCCTTTCTATTACGAACGCATAATCGTTAGTGCTCCAAATGATTTCACTGAAATGGTAAACATGGAGATGCAATTAGAAGAAGGAGTCCGAACAGGACGCTTAACCAAAGAAGTTGGATCTTCAAGCGAAACCAAGAAATTTGGAAGTGGTTTTCCAAAGAAGAAAGAACAAGACATTGGAATGGTATCCCAAGGGAGACCCAGGAGAAATGTCAATCACCGACAACAGGAAACCATTGTTGCACCGGTTGTTAGTACAACTTAAAACATGGGAATTACCCCACAATTTCAACAAAATTAGTAGCCTCGACAATAGGCTCAGCCATTTAACAATAACTAAAATCGCGCTCCTAGAATTTTACAGTTTGACCCAATTCTGATGTCTTACACGGAATTATATCCTGCTTTAATTGAGAGGAATCTTGTTCAAACTAGAGCACCACCGCCAGTGCCCGATAAATTACCTTGGTGGTACAAAGCTGATGTGTCTTGTCCTTTTCACTAAGGGGCACCCGGTCACGATCTCGAGCACTGTATAACCTTGAAAGCTGAAGTTCAAAGACTATAGGGTAAACCTTCTTTATTTCAGAAATATGAATCCAAATGTGCAAGTGAATTTGTTGCCTAATCATGGAGGGAACGATGTGAACATAGTATATAGATGTTCAGATCGATACCAAGTCTCCAACATAAACTTGGTAAGAGCAGATCTAGTACAGATGCATGTCACATTCTGAATAATGGGTGGTTTTGCTTGACATAACTACAA
The DNA here is from genome assembly GCA_021764765.1 of Vicia sativa. Classification (NCBI taxonomy): domain Eukaryota; kingdom Viridiplantae; phylum Streptophyta; class Magnoliopsida; order Fabales; family Fabaceae; genus Vicia; species Vicia sativa. Next base: position 76,563,206 of record CM038793.1, read on the forward strand.
ATCTTGTAGAATTTGTTCTGAAGACTCTCGTGGATGTTCTACTATAAAAACAGATCTTCAGCAGCTAATTGACAATGGCGACATTCAAATCTTTAGAGATAGGAATAAGAATGATATGAGTATGATAGGATGTTATCCGCATGAGCTTTTAGTCTCAGATATCAATTTGGTAACTCCTGAAGTAAACATCATCATTCATTATTTCAACATGCTCGAGCGCATAGAGATTAAATACAACAATCAAAGGGTTCCTGTTTCTCCATTGATCATCTGTCTACTTGGACATGTTTCTTACGACTCTAACAAAGCAGTTCCCTACCTATACAATGCAACAATGATGGAGAATGGGAAGGAAGTCCCCATACCTTCTCTTTCATCCGTAGTTAATATCGCCGAAGTAAGTCGAGTAACTCGGAGTGGGCGTGTGCTTACCCCATTGCCACCAAAGCAGTCTATCGCTATTGCAGCTAGGCAAAGTCCTGTCGATGTACTAGTTGAGAATCTTGTTGGAATTCCTGTTCGTCTAATGGAACCAATATCAATTAAGACTTTGATGAAATTCTAAAGCTGATCAAGAAGAGTGAGTACAAAGTTGTGGATCAACTGATGCAAACTCCTTCCAAAATCTCAATACTCTCTTTGCTTTTAAATTCTATAGCCCGTCGAGAGGCCCTGAGGAGAGTTTTGGATCAAGCCTTCGTAGATCACGATGTAACTACCGATCAATTTGATGGAATCATAGCCAACATAACGGTTTATAACAATCTGAGCTTCAGTGATGAAGAACTCCCTAAAGAGGGTAGGGGTCACAATTTTGCTCTGCATATCTCTATAAAGTGTCAATCAGACTCTTTGTCTTATGTGCTAGTGGACACTGTCTCTTCCTTAAATGTAATGCCTGTAACGCCCAGTTATTTAATTAATTAGTTAATAATATTTTCGAATTATTTCAGATTTAAGTTGTCGAATTGTTAGTTAAATTAGTTGTTTAATTTTTGAATAGTCGGTAGAATTAATTTTAATAAAAGTATTAGTTAGTTATTATTTTTATTAGTGATAATAATAATAATAATAATAATAATAGAATAATTTTTTGGGCTTAGTGGATTGAAATTAGTAGAAAGGGAGGTGTAAAGAAGTAGGCCCAATAAGAGAAATATAATTATTAGTTAATATAAATAATAAGAACTTATGTTTTTGGAGAGGTTGTTAGAAAACAAGTAGAAGAAAAGGAAAAAAATAGCATACGTGAGAAGAGGAAGAAGAAAGAGGAACAAGGTTTGGAGAAAATTGTCGTCGGGAGAATATTTGCAGATTGAAAGCTAAATCGAAATTCGACTGGAACTCCGTAGAGCGACCTTCAATCTAAGATAAGGGTGGGGTTCTAATTTTTTAATGGGTTGTATAATAATTAGTACGTGTGAATTAGGATAATGAGGGATTTACTATGCATTTGTGGTTGTTCTATTTGGTGAGAAACACATTTAAGTTAAAATCCTTAATTTTCTATGTTTTGGAATTGTTAAATTTTGATGATAATCTTTGAATATAAATGAGTAATTGTGTTTTGAGGTGCAAAATTTTGTTCCAATTCTGTTCAATATATGCATATACACATGACTTGTTAATTTGTATGCACCTATTGTAGCTTCCGTAGCTTCCGTTCAGTATATGCACATACCGTAAAATTAGAAATTAAATAGTAAAGAATATTACTGTAGCGACCCATGTATATGCAATAGTGTTTTGTAGGTATAACTATTTGGTAGGTTAGTGTATCACTTCTTTTGAAGTCAAACTAAATTATAGCAATTTGATAAGATCCGGCCATTAAGTACAATACGGTAGCGACACATATTTTATTAGATATTGGAAATTTGGTAGATACAATGGATGGATATATCAATATAGCAATGGACTATAGAAATTGGTTAGATAGATCACATAACATATAACAATGTGATGGAAATTGTTAATAAAACTGTAGCAGCGAGAATGAATCACGTTATAGTTTTTATTAGTACAATTAGTATAATATAATACTATTTTAAACTAAGAATCAGGTCTATAATCTATCGTATAATAATTAATATTATTAGTATAATTTAATATTTAGGAGTTTTGAATTAAAGATAAGAAATTAAGTTAATTTTAATTTCGTTAGAGTTGTTAGTAGAGTTGTCAATGGAGTGGTTAGAGTTGTCAATAGAGTTGTTAGAGTTGTTTTGAGTCATTTTGAGTCGTATTTTAATTGTTTTATGTAATTCTGATATATTTAGAAGTTAATAAAATAGCATAAACATATTATTGACAATATAGACTCTAATAGCATTGTAGTATAAATTTAACAGAGACATAATAAGAACTTTAGAATAAAGTAGAAATAATAGAATTTTTAGCCGATGATTAATTAATCAGAAATAGTCGGAATAGTCCGAACAATTACGTGGTTTTTTTGTAGTTTATTTTGGTTGATTCGGTGTGTTATATGTTTGCTGTAAATTGTGAATTTGCAGGTGATAAATTGTGTTGTGTTGTTCCCGTTGAATTATTGTTGTTGTTTGCTTGTGATGATGTTGATAATAAATTGCGAGGTTGCACGTTGTGATGAAATTGGTTGTGTTACTCTGTGTTGTTGTTTTTCCTTGTGATGTGCTTTGATATTATGATATTGTGATAAATTTTGTTGATAATGCGATGTTGCAGGGAAAGTTAGTGACGATGAGTTACCTCTATTTATCGGTAACAATGGTGATGTAGGCTTGCGCCTTGCGACGTTAATTGTGATATTAATTATGATGCTAATTACGATGTTAGTTGTGATGTTAATTTCGATGTTAATTGTGATATTGATTATGGTGTTAATTCTGATGTTAATTTCGATGTTAATTGCGATGTTGATTACAATGTTGATTACGATGTTAATTGTTGCTGTTGTGTGTGATGTTGCATTCATTGTGTCACATACATTTTCATACTTTGCAACGGCCTGGATTGACAAACTGCGATGAAGGCTTATGCCTTGGCCTTGATGGCAAACACGATGATGATGAAGGCTTATGTCTTGGTCTTGATGGCAAACACGATGATGATGAAGGCTTATGCCTTGGCCTTAATGGCATACACCATGGGAGTTCTGTTCCAAATGGTACCACATGCATATGCATTTGAATAAGTTGTTGCATCATATGTTGCATATTTGAGCTGTTATGACGATGAATTTGTTGTTGTATTACGTTGATGAATATGTTGTGATTGTTTGTTGTGTGAATAATTTGCGAAGCGGTGATTTACATTATCTAAATTTTGTCATAATACGATTTATTAGATTGTTAGATATCTCACCCCTTCTGTTGTTATGTTGCCTCTACATGGGTAACATGCAGGTAATGAGGAATAAAGATCTAGTAGCTGTTAGTTCGAGTTGGTTTCGTCGCTTTGATACGTAACACTCGGGGGGATGAACGCTTGTTATTTTATTTGTTGCTTATTTCAGTTGGAGATGTTTTGAGTTGACTTTCTTTTGGAATCAAACTTGTTGCATTTAAATTGCTTTGATGTTGAACCAAGATGTTATGTTTTGAAGTTGGTTTTAAATTGATTTAAATAAATTCCGCTGCATTATGATTAAAGTTGATTATCCTCTAGGAACATGTTATTAATTGTTCCTCCGAGTAGTACAGATGTTATATATCTATTATAAGCGATTATAAATTGTTCCTCTGAGTAGTTCATGATGATGTGTAACATCCCGTTATGCTCGAGGAATTTTGTGACTTTGATTTATTTATAATTTTGTTGGGTGGTAAGTGGGGTGTTACAATGCCGAAAACGACTCTCGCTCATTTTTCTTACAAATGAAAACCTATGAAATTCAGTGTTGTGGTAGTCAAAGCTTTTGATGGATCAAGAAAATCTGTTATTGGAGAAATTGACCTTCCATTGACAATGGGTCCACACACTTTTCAAATCACCTTCCAGGTTATGGACATTCAAGCCACCTACAACTGTTTGATAGGTCGACCATGGATACATGAAGCTGGAGCAGTAACATCTGTGCTCCACCAAAAATTGAAATTCATGACAAATAGAAAATTGGTAACCATAAGTGGGGATCAAACCTTGTTGGTAAGCCACTTATCTACTTTTTCTTGTATCACTACTGATGATGTAGAAGGAACGCAATTCCAAGGTCTCTTGTTAGAAGATGAATCTACTAAAAGAAACAGATCATATATCTCCTCTTACAAAGAAGCAACGCAGATAGTGAAAGACGATAATGTCGCCGGCTGGGGACAAGTTGTGATATCTGTCAACAACGAAACCAAAACGGGACTCGAATTTACTCCAGTACTCTCAAAAACCACTGAGAAGGAGGAAACTCTTCGTCCAATCAAAGAAATGTTCCACAGTGGAGGTTTCCTTAACCCTGTTCCTCAAGAGGTCAATGTCCTTATTAATGAAGGCACTGAAGAAAATTTCCTTGTTTCTGAAGAATGAAAAACTTATCTCAACGACTCTGGATACATATCTCAGGAAGAACCGTATACGTCATTATATCCTCCTTCATACAAGTTCGAAGGCATGTTCCAGCAAAATGATAAAGAAGAAATTTCACCTATCCCACCTGAGGTTTGGGATATCTTGGGGCAACCAAGTGGAAAATTTGACTTCATGGTAAAATATATCATCCCTGAAAGTTCAAGAATTTTAATTGAAGACATCCAACCAACTAGATGGAAAAATCATCTTGAATATCTCAGTCATCCAAAAGAGGCATGCATGCCCTCTCAATCTTATCATCCATTTGAGATCACGATTACAGATCTTTGCTTCAATACACCTGCCGAGGTTGTTGAACTTGAATTTGTTTATTCCCAGATAAACACAATTTTTTTAGACGATTGGGAAGATGGTCCTAAAAATGACTTGGAAAGTGTGTCTGATAACGAGTATCTTCATCCATAAGATTGAGAATTACATCCTAAAAGTCCAGAATATATGTCGCCTGAATACACATGTACCTCATTTTATACTCCTCGACCTGTCGAACAAGTAAAGGAAGATCACCTCAGCAGTACAAAGGACAAGGTTAATATACCAGAGTCCTCAAATCCTTCTCGACCAACGGTCAACGTCATCACTGAAGATGATCCTAAGGGAAAATTGTCAGAATACATAGTCTACCAAGGATTTGTCACTTTTGGAAAGTCGTTGAGGTTCAGACTGTTGTTCACTGTTCTAAGTCGTCATCTTGCTTTTATTTTGAACTCTCAACCCGCCCAAGGCAGAGAGGTGTTTTATAGGGCTATCTTTTAAATAATTTTCTCTTTGTCTCGCCCAAGACAAAAGAGTTTGTGTTTAGGGCGTTGTTTCATATGTGAATCATAAATAAAGCGTTGTTTTGATTCCCACATTTTGTGTTTGTTTTTCATTTTTTGCCTTTTTTCTGGAAATGTAAATCCTAAAAACCCCAATAAAAACAAACATTTTCAAAAAATAATCTGCATACACTTTGCATTTACTTTTTTCTAAAAAATGAACATAAATCATATTTGCAGATTAACAATGAATAAACCCATTGAATACAATGACTTTATTCCCTCTCCCAACTTTGAATTCCCTGTGTTCGAAGCCAAAGAAAAAGAATAAGAAGAGATCCCAAATGAGATTTCTAAACTACTTAAGCATGAGGAAAGAATCATTCAACCTCACGAAGGGCCTTTGGAAACAATAAACTTGGGTTCTGAGGAAAACAGAAAAGAAGTAAACATCGGAGGTCTACTCAACGATGATGTCAAGAACAAACTGATAGATCTTCTCAAAGAATACGTCAATGTATTTGCTTGGTCCTACCGGAACATTTCAGGGTTGGATACCAACATCGTATAGCATCATTTGCCATTAAATCCGGAATATCCGCCAGTTAAGCAGAAACTGAGGAGGACTCACCCAGACATGGCTGATAAGATCAAAAGGGAGGTTCAAAAGCAACTCGATGCAGGTTTTCTCGTCACCTCCAAATATCCTCAATGGTTAGCCAACATAGTGCCTGTTCCAATGAAAGATGGAAAGGTCAGGATGTGTGTTGACTATCGGGACTTGAACAAATCTATTCCAAAGGAAGATTTACCATTACCGCATATTGACATGCTGGTTGATAACATTGCTAAGTTCAACGTCTTTTCCTTCATGGATAGTTTCTCTAGTTATAATCAGATCAAGATGGCTCCCTAATACATGGAGAAGACATATTTTATCACGTCATGGGGCACTCTTTGCTACAAAGTAATGTCGTTTGGATTAAAGAATGCAGACGCTACTTACAAAAAGGCAATGACTACTATCTTTCATGACATGATGCATAAAGAGATTGAAGTCTATGTGGACGATGTAACACCGCTTCTAATTTCCCCGCGAATTTATATTTACATCAGAGTTAGCATAAACAAAAAGGGCGTCACAACTAATTAACACATACAAATAAAAAAAATACCAATATAATGTCATGCCTTTACTGAAGAACTTTATTAAGGTAATCAAAACCAATATTTATGTCTACACAGCGGAAAATAGCAACCAAAACAGAATAGTACCAAATCATAATCATTCCCAAAGTAATTCAAATAACAAAAGAATACTAAATAATTTCTCATCTAAACGTTCCCCAGTGTTACAACTTATCGGAACATGACACTGACACGCGGAAACAAAATAACACAGCTCTATAGCCATCCTCACCAACTCTCGAGCTAACTTTAATCTGAAATCATTAAAGTAAGGGTGAGATTTCATCATGATTAATATGCATTATAAGTCCCTCAGACAACAAAATATTACAAGTATATTAATCCACCCATTATAGCATAATTCAGATTTCAACACACAAATTACAAACCACACAATTCATTATGCACAACAATAACAACAATAGAATTATAACACTGGAAACCATCCTAACATGTTACAATCCCATGCAAGTACAAATGTAGACTCAATGCATGTGGTACCAAAACGTGAGCTAAGTCACACACACTGATCCATAATCACCCGGATACAGTAATCATCAATTCTTCCATAATCACCCGGACACGAATCTAGCCTCACCACCCATCATCACCCGAGAACGGTTATTGGAAATACAAGTCAAATTCCACACAATGGGAATTAACATCACCAGAATGCATATGCATGCACAACACCAGCATGCAACATTCAATCAAATCTATGAATACACCAATCATCATAAACCGAATCAAAACCAAAACATGATGTCCTCAACGATCATGCACGCATCAAACAGCATAAACATGCATTTCATCCATAAAATCCTGATATAATCAATTGCCACAGGTACACTACTGCATATACACCAAGTATGCATTGAATAATAAACCACCTAAATTGGAATTCGACACATTTTCAAAATAAATTCTAGTTCCAGAATTTCCTTCATTTCATAAAATAGAGCATTAAATTTAAGAAACAACGTCCAAAACGGCGCTCAAAACGGACTTACGGTTTGAAAGTTATGAATTTTTAAAGTTTAGTATTTTCCAAAAAGTAACAGGGGTAACCGGTTCCTCCTAGGGAGAACCCGGTTCCCACAAGTTTTAAAAACACGCCCCCTGGAAAAATGTATGGGGAACCCGGTTCCCATAAAAAAATTTGTTTTCTTGAAGAAAAAGAATTGGGATCTCGGTTCCTCCCCAAGAGTAACCGGTTCCCAGTAACCCAGAATACCCCTCCTCTAGTTTTTATACCAGGAACCCGGTTCCTCCCACATGAGAACCGGTTCCAGCGACCTGCAGAGACAAAATTATGCAGTTTTGGCAGCATTATGCATACCAATTCAATTCCTATCAATTCCACACAAATCCAACATCCAAACACAATATAATTACACAATCCAACAGCAGTAACATGCCATATAACATTCTCTGATCATTCCTAATGACCCTATAACATCCAAATTACTCAATTCTACATAATCCGACACAAATTGGGATAATTCTACGAAAACCTAGAATTACTAAATTTAGATTCCTAACATACTACGATCAATCCTATTGAAATTAAAACTGATAATACATGTTAATCAATCGAAACCACCCCTTACCTTGTGGGTTCTTCTGTAACACCCCAATATTACCCAAATTTTAATATACAAAAAATCAGAGTAATTTAAAATTTCACAAATTCAATACTGAGGCATCACACCTTCAAAAACAACTCACTTTAAACTATTTACTTTAAAGTATAAATCTCGGATACATAGCCTCGTCACCAATCATAAATTGATTCATAAAAATAAAACATCTCCTTTATTAAACTTCCTCATCAAAATCATGTTTTCATAAATTATGAATTCTTATATACAAAAGGAATAACAACAAAAGAATCGACAACAAGACAACATAATTATTTCTCCACCGACTCTACTAACAGCAGCTATACACTCCGTCTTCATAACCTGCAAGTTACCAATATAAAGGTAACGATTGAAACAAGTAAAGGTGAGATACTCCAAAACATATAATTAAAGGCATGATAAAGTATATATATAATTTGAATTATAAAGGGTATAGATTAATAAGTGCATTCAAACACATATCCAAAGCTCACTTACTCTTATCATCATTCTAAAGTGTCTAATCTATACTTAATTGCCTTAGCCTCATCGGCACAAATCATCACAACAACACGTAAACTTCCGTCACCACGAAATCGTCACAAGCTAATACATCGATAATTAACACAACAATCATAAACAACAACATCAACCAACAACATTAAACAATGCTAACAACATGAGCAACATAAACAAATCATCACAAATTGGCTAAAGCCCATCGTCGCTTTTGGCATAAAAGCCCATCGTCACAAACATCATCGCATCATATTTGCATTAAGCATTTCATCTAAATTAAACCGTCACAAAGTTCATCATTTATATTCATCGCTTAGTTATCATGAAATTATCAAGTTATATTCATTTCATGTTTATCATAAAGATCCTCACCAAACAAAACATCATATATCATCGCAATTTAACACCGTCAATTTAACTAAAACCCAACGCCAAACAACTCAAACATAAACATAACCGACTCCATGAGACACGACTATGTTATGCTCCGATAACAGGCAATGGATCAACACCCGATGCACAACAGGGAAGATATCCACATTTTGCCAACTACTACCTCCCTCAGAGTAACCGGCACGAAGATTTATTCTGATCCCTTCTTATTATCAACAACAACTACAGAGTCTAGCGTACGACTCAGTTGCCTTGGATGGCATCTTAAGCCCATCTCCGACTACTTGTCAACATCTCTTCGCCTTCAGAATGCTGCATATTTGGTTAAAAATCAATACAAATCAATAACTTCATTCAAAGATGAGCACGAAGTCTAACATACGACTCCCTCCGGATGGCATCTTAAGCCCATCTCCATGCTCCTTTCACTTCCAGAAACGACTACAGAGCCTAGCGTACGGCTCACTCCCCAACATCGATCTTTCGGATGGCATCTTAAGCCCATCCCCGTCAATTCTCCTATCGACATTCTCGAGTCTAGCGTACGACTCATCCCCCAGCGAAGTATCCAGCTTCTCCAAATGGCATCTATAAGCCCATTCCCGCATCATCAGCCAACAACGAGTGCAAATTTTCAGGTGTACTCGAGTGTTCAATCATCTTCTACCTTCAGGTCACGAAAGACAGGCGTGTCAATCTAACCCTTCCAGTACAAGAAGATTGAACAGGGGCAGCTGTCATACCCCAAAATTTTCCCTCCATCTTCTCAAGACATTCCATACATCCATACTCAAGGATTCCTCAAGAGTTGATCAGATAAACTCTCTCCTAGACAATCAACCCAAACTAGGGTTTGGTATTCTCAGATCAAGATGAGCTTCCAACATCTCCAATGGTCTTCATGCCTCCTCATATGCTTCAAAGATTCTCCATGTCAAGTTTCAAGCCTTACAAGTCAAGTTTCCTCAGACAATTGCTCAGATGGTTGAAAATCAGTTGTATTGGACAAAAAGTCAACTGTGGTCAACATACAGTCAAACTTCATAATTTTTGGTCAAAATCCTCATTTTGAAGTTACATTCATCATTTGATCAAGGGTTGATCATGATTCATCAAGAAAACTCAAGATTTGCTCAAAAGTCAAACTTTCTAAATTAGGGTTTCTAGATGAAAAGTCAACTGAACTTTGACTGATCATAACTTTCTCATACTTTCTCAGAAATTTTTCCACCACCTCTTGTTTTGAAGGAAATTCAATTCTCTACAACTTCATTTCTCACAAGAATGTCCAAAAAATGCTTCATTTGAGAGGTATGGCTCAAGACATTACAGGTCATTTTCAAAGTCAACAAAAAGTCAACTTTTTGTTTTGAAGATATATTGAGCATGGGAACTCCAATTGAGATGAGACCAAAAATGTTGGTTAGAAGACTCCTAGAACTTTTCAAAAAGTCCAAGAACACTCAAAAATGTGGAAAATTGAGCAAGATACACTATTCAGAAGTTGGGCAATTTTGGACAATTGCACAAAAGGACATTTTGGTCAAAATGCAAAATTTTCCAAATGGGCCTAAAATCTTTTGATCCAAACTTGTTCATGACATTATTCTTGACCCATAAATGCTTGGCCATGGTGATTTTCTATTTTTATGATTTATCTTTGAAGTTTAGAACATTTAATTCAAAAATAAATTATATAAAATATGAAAATAATATATTTTTCAAATGGGTTGGATTTATATCATGCTTGGAGTCCAAGATAGCCCATAGCAATTACCAAATTCGTGCTAGCCTCTTACATGGAAGGAAAATCAATTTTTTTTCAAAGATTTGATTTATTTTTAAAGAGAAAATATTGCACAATCAATAACCAATCTTTTTTCACTCTTATTTCTCTTTCAAAACCCTCTATAAATACCAAGCAATGCATACAGCCAAGAAAAAGGAAACCCTAGCTCAAGCCAAACCCTTATTCTTGCAAATTTTTTCTCAAAACTTTTGAAAATCGAATTCCATACAACACCACTTTCGACCATCAAAAACCATCCCATTGTCTTTGGAGGTAGGTTTGAGTAAGTACACACTCTTGTCACTGATCAAATCATCCAGAATCGATGCATATACATCCATCCATATTCAAAACTTTTTGATTTTTGCATTTTACTATTCTGTTTGTTTCAATTGTTTCTAATGCCTTTTTTGTGTTCATGAGACTCCAAGGGATAGATCTGGGCCATCGTTTTGGACTTTGAATGTTGAAAACATGAGATGCCATACTTAGGGTTTCCGAACTAGAAAGCTTCGAACCGGCCTGCAGCCGATTCAAAAACCGTTGGATCCAGGAGGGTCGAAATAGGTGGACTAGGTCTTCCTTTTGCTTGTAATTTTCGTATTTCGCAGGTTTGAAGATCATCGTCGCCGGAGAAGACGACCGGAGCTAGGGCTCCGACGTCGCTGACTGGCTTGGACCGGTTGACCGATTGCTGCAGCGTATGCCTTCGTGCTTCCGATTCGCTCTCTTCCAATGGACCCCGCGTATGATGTGTTTGATACAAATCGGTGACACGTGATCACTCAAATTCAAATGTTTCCGACTTTTCCATCACCAAATGATGATGGCTAGCATAGGCGTTACTGTTCGAGATACTCTCAAGGTCTCGATTCGAGCCTCATCGGGTTTGGCATTCTTTTTCACAAAACTCATATTTTCTCTATTTTTTCTATTTTCCATATTTTTAATATTTTCATATCATTTAATTTCTTTTCATATTTTTATTTATGCATTAAAAAATCATCAAAAATTATTTTTCTTTTTACATTATTTCCAGAAAATCTTTATTTAATTTATAAAATTAAAAAATATAATTTTGCATGCATATTTATTTTTATTCATAATTTTGCATTTAAATCACTTTTAATTCATTTTTAATTATTAAATTGCATCCAAAAAATCCCAAAAATTTATTTTAGCATATTTATATTATTTCCAGCATGTCATATTTTTCTTATTTTAAAACTTGCATTTTTCTAACATTTTTTCTCTTGTTCGATTCATCTCGTATTTTCCGAGTTCTTATTCTTCTACAGGTTGATCCGATTCAGACGATTCTTCTTTATCATTTTATTTTTTTTCCAATAATGTAACTGTTTATGGGATGTAATAGTTTAAATTAGGTTTTTATTTTCCGCAAGTTTAAATTATGTATCTGCCCCAAAGCCATGTAATAGCGTAGGACATTTACCTTTCCGCATCTTTACATTCCGCATTTTAATTTCCGCACTTATAAACTGCTAGTAACTAAGCGTGTATGGCAAGATAATAATCAACATAGCTCACTAATTTTCAAGATAAACATATCTGAAATCAACACACTCTTTTCACACATGCACCCCTTAGGGTAATTCTCTCTCGTTGCCTTTACGAATACAAATGGTCAAGTCCCTCGAACGTAGAGGTATTCTAGCACCGTTGCCTTCCAAACAAATCATCATAGTCCCTTCGATACAAAGATCATAAGACCCACGATGTCGCCTCCGAATACATGATCTTGACCCTCGATTGTCGCCTACGAAAAATGATGATAGTCCCTTCGAATGTGCTAGGATACTTCCTACAAGTTGCTTTCTATGACCATACGATGTCCCTTCGAATGTCCCGCATACATCCAACGAATGGGGTTACCTACCAACTAATGGTATGGATGACACTATTCTAAAGGAAAGTAAAACGACACGAAAACGACCAATTATGAGTAGGTAATAAGACTTTTAGTTGCTTGCTCCATCAAAATACTTTTCACACCTCACACTTTTGTCAAAGTTCAAACTCTTTTCAAAACAAAACATTTCCGAACACTTTGTATACATTCCTACATGAATCATTACAAAGTCAAAGCGAAATGCCTTTTCAAAACATTTTCAAACACACAAAGCACAATTTTAAAGTGATCTAGAGCAACTAAGAGCCGTAGATAACTACGGATGGAAAGGGTGCTAATACCTTCCTTCCCATAACCATTCTCCGTACTAGAATCTAACGAAGGTCTTTTACGTACTTTTACCTTCCCTTAATTGGATAAAAATAAAAGTCGGTGGCGACTCTTGCTATCCGCACATTTGCGATACAAAACACTAAAAAGTCAGTTCACCGTATCACAGAACTGGCGACTCTGCCGGGGAGACACCCTAAAGAGAGAATGCCTTAAGGATTTCTAGATCACCTTTATTGCTTTCTGTTTGACTTGCTTGCTTTATCTTTAAGGGTTGCTTGGGTATTATATTGTGGGGATCCTACACCCGGATCCGGGTTTCCTTTTAGGTAAGTAGCAATAAATTGTCGCGACCGTTAGACGTATATCAAAACGGTCAACATGATGGCTACGTTAGCGTGACACTTTGGATGTCCTGATACTCTTCATTCCCAAGTTGAGGATAGTATTTGGCTTCTGCAGTCATCAAGCCGACAAAACTTTTAGAACCTTAATTGACCCATCTTGGCCATTAGAAGGTAGTGAGATGGCCGACTTTGGTGTAGACCGAGGTTGGTTGATACTCGATGCTACGCTCATTGAGATCATACTTTTGGGATATTTCCGGTCGACCACTTGGTAGTCGTATTGAAATAAGCGCCTACGAGAAAGATCAATGATGTGAGATTCCTAGAACCCGGTTACTATTATAGGACAGGATGAACCAACTCAAACTTTTGGTGGGGTAATCACCTATACCTCATGCAAGCCTTAACCCTAGGCTCATTGTGTGAATTGTTTGTAAGTGTAAACATGACATCATGACATCATTTGCATTGCATATCATTTCTAACTATTTCAAGGACCTAGGGATTTATCTTTGCTGTTTTGTAGGGAATTATGGCTTCTAGAAAGACTATCCGAATCAACTTCATGGGTATACCTTCTCAAAGAATTGGTTTAAATCACGACCATGCTCGCCTCATCAAAAGACATGGTTATCTACTTGATTTGGTTATCTCGGTTTTGAAGAAGATATGATGCATGTCCTATTCCGTTTTGACCGAAACACCATTGCTTTACATTCTGCATTATCATTGGTTCCTACCTTGAAGAATTCTCTAAGCTACTTGGGATACCGTTCTTGACCAAATTCCATTCACCGGTTTGGAAAAGGTTCCTAAGTATGAAGACATTGCATCACCTTACATCTTAAGCGCTTTATTGAAGCCAATTGGGAAACCGTGGAGTTAAGGGTTTACTTTCCAAGTTCTTAATTAAGAAAGCCCGAGAATTCCTCAAAGTTATGAGTTTCCATGCATTCGAAGACATTGTGGCCTTGCTAATCTATGGTTTGGTTCTATTCCCTAACTCGGATCAATTCATAGATGTCAACGCCATCAAGTTGTTTCTTACCCGCAATCCAAGGCCTACTTTACTTGGAGACATCCTACATTCTCCACACTGTACTACCAAGAGACAAGAAACTCTCATGTGTTGTGTCCCGTTACTTTCCAGGTGGTTTATTTCGCACCTTCCTCCATCAGTTTTGAAGAACGAACAAAGGTTGAGATGGTCTCAAAGACTAATGTCACTCTCTCATTCAGATATCCGTTGGAATCTTTTCTCTCAAAAGGATTTCACCTTCATTGAGCGGCAGGAGAATTCTAATGTACCGCTACTTGGTATAAGGGAGGTATTACTTACAACCCTTCTTCTAGCTCTACGTCCGCTTGGTTTTGTCAAGAGATGGTCCACATGATATGCTTCTCCAAGATATTGTGTCCGATTACAATCACGATCTCTAGAATTACCGACGGTTCATACACTTGGGGCATGGTAAAAAGATCGATACCAAGACTTTGGGGCACCAAAACTCCATTCCTTGGGAACTTACCTTAAATGGGCGAGCTCGAGCTCAAAACCTCATGATGCCATTCACACTGCCTACCCGTAATTATAGAACCCTTGTTAGCAGGTGACGACTTATACCTGCTCTCT
>CM038793.1:76578317-76745102 GCA_021764765.1 Vicia sativa
AAATAAAATAACACGGATAGCGACCGTTGCTGAGTAGGTAATAGACTCTTGGTAGCACTTTGCTATCAAAACACTTTTTACCTTTCTAAAACATTGTGAACACTTTGTATACATTCGGTAGATGGTTTAAGTTAGCTTTTAAATAATTTTGAAACACTTTGACATACAGCATTTAGATCATTTCAGGGATTCAGCTCAATAGCTTTTTTCAAAATCTTTTCAAATACACACAAAAAAACAAGTTGTCGAGTGAGCTAAAGCAATTAAGAGCCCGTAGATAACTACGGATGGAAAGTGCTAATACCTTCCCTTTTCATAACCAACTCCTTACTCAGAATCTAAGCAAGTTCTTTTCCTGTTCTTTTCACCTTCCCTTAATGGATAAAAGAAAAATCGGTGGCGACTCTTACTATCCATAATATTTGCGGTCAGCATAAAACAAAACAAGTCGGTTCTTCCACCGTGTTACAACTATCATGTTCACTGGTAAAAATTGAGCAAGTTTCATTTTTACACCATCATTTCATCAAGAAACGAGGTTAGGAATCATAGAATCATGAGGTTGAAGATGAAGTTGCTGTGTTTTGATTTTCTTAAAAATTCAAAAACTTGTTTTAACTTATATTTTTTCGTTGTTGTATAATGAATGGATGAAACAACCACCTCGGTGGTAGAGCGTGTATTGTTAGTCCTTGCCCAAGGTCCGGTGAATCCCAGAGACCTTTTTTTTTTCAACTTTCCAAACCTTCATTTTTCAACTCATTTTCAAACAATTTCACAACTTTTTTTAAATATATAATCAAATGGAGGCATGTAAAGGATAAGTCAAGCACGGCTCAATTGGTAAAACTTTATACTTCAACCCTAAGGTCATCGGTCCAAACCTCTCCAAGACCAAAAACAAATTTTATCATAAATTTTCTTCACTTTTAATCAAACTTCAACATTTTCAAAAACAAATCAAAACTTCTCATTTTGAGATGATTTTATGCACACTTGTCATTTAATATATCTATTTTATGATTATGTCAAAAAAAATACAAAAGTATTTTCTTTTGATATATTTTTAATTAGGTTTAAAAGTACTTTCAAAAATGTTTTCTTCTTGATTTTGAGACCTAACCTTTTCAAAACTTCTTGTGAATAATTTTCACTTTTAAACCTTTTCAAAACTTTCAAAACATTTTAAACTTACGACTCTTTACCATGATCGATTCGATTAATCTTTGAAAATACAAACCCGAACTAGGTTTTTCCTCAAAATTCTTCGAATTCAAAATCAAATTGATCATGGGCCTCCCTTATGGTATAAGTCCTAACCCTCTATGTACATACTTAGTTTCCTTGTACATATCCACCCACTTGTGTACATATTCAATTCCTTGTACATATTCAATCATCTTTGTAAATATTCAAGTATAACAAACTTCGTACATTTGTTTTATCCACTTGTTTATACACCAATTCCATTGGTATTAAGAGGAGCATTATTCTTGATGAAGCTGCTCTTATTCCAATGGGCCTCCTTAAGGTTAAGTCTTTCCCTTATATATATATATATATATATATATATATATATATATATATATATATATATATATATATATATCAAAGTATAATAGCTTATTAATTGTTTTATACACTTGTTTATATATTCACTTTCACTCTTTGTATATATCCAAGTTACACTAGCTTTGTATATACACTCCCTAGCAACTTAGCGTGTAACATAACCACTAACCATGTTTATCTTTGTGGAATTCATGCATTCATTCAAAAAACCTCAATTTATCATTCTCTTTCCATTAAAATTTCCAAAGAATTTAGAATTTTTCTTTGCAAACATTTTAGGTTAGAGGGATGGATATAAGAAGAAGAAATACCAAGAGATATGGTTTTAGATTTCCTTATGTGGAAAAGTTAAAAGTTAGCATCCTTGGTAGAAGATCCCCGAATTTGAGCTATGAAACTCTTTAACTATCACGAACACTAGTGATGAAACTTCTTAAAACCTTGGTTCAGTTTATGATGTCATCGTTGTTTCACTTTCCACGATTATCGATTGATGTTGCTTTGAAGCCGGATCTTTTAGGTATCCTAGTGTGCGACAAAGTGCCTTTCAATGGTTTGGAAGCCATTACGAGCGACAAGTCATTGCGATGACTCATTTAAGAAAATGAGATAGACAAAACTTGACTACAAAGGAAATCTCTTAGGACTAACTTCAAAGTTTCTAGTGGAGAAAGCTTTTAGTTTTGCGAAGCTTGTAGTATGGTAGCTTTTGAAGCTATTTTAGCTTTGCTCATCTATGGGTTGGTTTTGTTTCCCAACGTCAAAGACTTCGTTGATATCAATTCCATAAGTATCTTTTGATTGGAAATCATGTTCCTACTTTGCTTGGTAATATGTATTTCTCAATTCATCATAGGAATCATCAAGGAGATGGAATTATTGTGTGTTGTGTACCTTTGTTGTTCAAATAGATTGTTTCACACTTACCTAAGTCTCCAATCTTCGAAAACAAAATGGTTGGCATTAGCCTCGAAGGCTCATGTCTCTTACTAATGACAATATTCATTGGTATACTTTGGAATACAATGAGATGGAAATCATTGAAAGTTATGGAGAGTTTGCCAACGTACCTCTCATTGGTACAAAATGAGGACTTAAGCAACCATTCTTGGAAAGGCGTCAACTTGGGTATAAACTCGAGTAAACCCCTTGGTTTTACAGGTAGAGGTTTACTTTTATCATGAAGGGAAGATTCCCAAGGTTTGAAATCAAAATGATAAGATCTTGGCACCATATTCGAAGGAAAGAAAAAGTGATGCAAGGAATTGTGTATCCAAATCTACACATCTTGGGTATAGAAAAAATGATAATTTGAATGTCTTATACTTATGAGGAACCCATGTTCCTAGTTATATCTAAATCGACCACCATTCGCATTAGACTATGGGAGAATACAAAGAAGCTTTGGCTAAGATGAGGCTAGAGAAAAATGCTTTGGAAGATAAATTTCTTAACTCTGAATTTGAGAATGTAAAGCTTAAGAAACATGTCAAAGATCATGAAAAAATGATCTACTTTCAAGATGGATGGCTCATGGAGAAAGATGAGAAGATTCGTCGAAAGGATGACACAATCAAGAAATACATCAAATAAAGAAAAATAAATCTTGAAGAATTGACAAATGGCACTCCTGCTCCTTACGAATGGAAGAAAGTTGTTAACAAGCTAAAAGCGAGAAAATTTGAATTGAAAGCTTACTATGGGAAAAAGATCCACAAGGGAAGCTACATACAACATTTGATTCTTCATCCGACGAAGATGCTTAATTAGGATTGTTTAGGTTTTATTTTTCATTCGCTTTGTTGTGAGCTATGCTCCCAAAAAATTGTTGTAATCTTTTTAAATATTAATAAAATAAGAGTTTTATTCCAAATGTTTGCAAGAAATTTCTCTTTTAGCATAAATTCTTTGGAAAATCTTTTCATTTGAATCCATAATCATGCATCATATTTGCATTTTCAAGTTTGTTATCTAGAGTCTTATCTTTGGAATTTTCTCAGGAGATCGTCAAGCATTGCGTCTTAGAGTTTCTCGATTGCGTTCACGGTCATTCATGGATACAATACTGGTGCAAATAGAAAGAAAGAAATGGAAGATTTTGAACAAGAGAATATTGAGCTTTGTGATACAGTAACCACACTTGAAGAGGAAGTGGAAAGACTCAATGCTTTGGTGAGCAAATGCATGGTGCAATCAAATAAACCACCACCTAACATTCAAGCTCAGTGACAATGATTTGAAATCTACTACTCCGTTTTATTGTTGTAGTTAGTAATCTACTTTTCACTATGCAAGAGGTAACCCTTGGGAATGCCTTTCAATTTGGCGTAATTTTCATCAAAATACTTAAAGTCGGCAACACAACAAAGGTTCCTACTTTGCGAATTCATTCACTCCGCCTCAAGTAACCTTTCCTTAAGTCGGTATCGGTTTCTCAACCAATTGTGACAAATTCAGTTCTCGTGGTTCATACTATTCCTTACATGAACAACGAAGTTTATCATGAACTTGGCGACAACACGGATCCTCGTAGCCGTATGGCATATCTCCAAACAGTTTAATAAGATGCGGTTAGAGATCAAAGCGATCTCGTGGAAAGATTTTTGGGAAAATGTCCACGATCTATATGCGGTTCTCGGTGTGAGAATACTAGTCAAGTTCAAAGTCCCCAACTTTGAAAATTATAGAGCAACTCTTGCCCACAAAGTCATATTGTGATGTATGCTAGGAAGATGTCTACTCACACGACAATCATCAATTGCTCATTCACTACTTTCAAGATAGCCTTCTTGGAGCCGCTCTAAAGTGGTACATGGGATTGGATAGTACTAATATTCAAACTTTCAACGACCTAGGCGAAGCTTTCATTCGACAATATAAATACAACATGGACATGTCTCGGATCAAGATCAACTCGGATCAATGTCTCAAAAGGATAAAGAGACTTTCAAAGAGAATTCCCAATGATGGAGAAATTGTTGCCCAAATCAATCCGCCATTAGAAGAAAGACATGACCAAGATTTTCTTGAATACTCTTGGCCCTTTCTATTCTGAGCATAATCGTTAGTGCTCCAAATGATTTCAACGAAATGGTAAACATGGAGATGCAATTAGAAGAAGGAGTCGAGCAGGGCGCAACAAAGTTGGATCTTCAGCGAAACCAAGAAATTTGGAAGTGGTTTTCAAAGAAGAAAGAACAAGACATTGGAATGGTATCCCAAGGAGACCAGGAAATGTCAATCACAGAAGAAACCATTGTTGCACGGTTGTTAGTACAACTTAAAACATGGAATTACCCACAATTTCAACAAAATTAGTAGCCTCGACAATAGGCTCGACCATTTAACAATAACTAAAATCGCTCCTAGAATTTTCTGATTTGACCCAAGTCGATGTCTTACGGAATTATATCCCTTTAATTGAGAGAATCTTGTTCAAACTAGAGCACCACCGCCGTTGCCGATAAATTACCTTGGTGGTACAAAGCGATGTCTTGTCCTTTTCACTAAGGGCACCGGTCACGATCTCGAAACGTATAACCTTGAAAGAGTTCAAAGACTATAGGGTAAACCTTCTTTATTTGAAATATGAATCCAAATGTGCAAGTGAATTTGTTGCCTAATCATGGAGAGCGATGTGAACATAGTATATAGATATTCGGATCGATACCAAGTCTCAACATAAACTTGGTAAGGCGGATCTAAATGCGGATGCATGTCACATTACGAATAATGGGTGGTTTTGCTTGACATAACTACAAATCTTGTAGAATTTGTTACGAAGACTCTGTGGATGTTCTACTATAAAACAGATCTTGACTAATTGACAATGGCGACATTCAAATCTTTAGAGATAGGAATAAGAATGATATGAGTATGATAGGATGTTATCCGCATGAGCTTTTAGTCTCGGATATCAATTTGGTAACTCTGAGTAAACATCATCATTCATTATTTCAACATCTTTCGGCATAGAATTAAATACAACAATCAAAGGGTTCTGTTTCTCCATTGATCATCATCTACTTGGACATGTTTCTTACGACTCTAACAAGCGGTTCCCTACCTATACAATGCAACAATGATGGAGAATGGGAAGGAAGTCCCCATACCTTCTCTTTCATCCGTGGTTAATATCGCGATAAGTCGGTAACTCGGGTGGGCGTGTGCTTACCCAGCCACGCGTCTATCGCTGTGCGGCTAGGCAAAGTCACATCGATGTACTAGTTGAGAATCTTGTTGGAATTCTGTTAGTCTAATGGAACCAATATCAATTAAGACTTTGATGAAATTCTAAAGCGATCAAGAAGAGTGAGTACAAAGTTGTGGATCAGCGATGCAAACTCCTTCAAAATCTCAATACTCTCTTTGCTTTTAAATTCTATAGCGTCGAGAGGCCACGAGGAGTTTTGGATCAAGCCTTCGTGAATCACGATGTAACTACCGATCAATTTGATGGAATCATAGCCAACATAACGGTTTATAACAATCTGAGCTTCAGTGATGAAGAACTCCCTAAAGAGGGTAGGGGTCACAATTTTGCTCTGCATATCTCTATAAAGTGTCAATCAGACTCTTTGTCTTATGTGCTAGTGGACACTGTCTCTTCCTTAAATGTAATGCCTGTAACGCCCAATTATTTAATTAATTAGTTAATAATATTTTCGAATTATTTCAGATTTAAGTTGTCGAATTGTTAGTTAAATTAGTTGTTTAATTTTTGAATAGTCGGTAGAATTAATTTTAATAAAAGTATTAGTTAGTTATTATTTTTATTAGTGATAATAATAATAATAATAATAATAATAGAATAATTTTTTGGGCTTAGTGGATTGAAATTAGTAGAAAGGGAGGTGTAAAGAGAAATATAATTATTAGTTAATATAAATAATAAGAACTTATGTTTTTGGAGAGGTTGTTAGAAAACAAGTAGAAGAAAAGGAAAAAAATAGCATACGTGAGAAGAGGAAGAAGAAAGAGGAACAAGGTTTGGAGAAAATTGTCGTCGGGAGAATATTTGCAGATTGAAAGCTAAATCGAAATTATTGGAACTCAAGGAACCTTCAATCTAAGATAAGGGTGGGGTTCTAATTTTTAATGGGTTGTATAATAATTATACGTGCAATTAGGATAATGAGGATTTACTATGCATTTGTGGTTGTTCTATTTGGTGAGAAACACATTTAAGTTAAAATCCTTAATTTTCTATGTTTTGGAATTGTTAAATTTTGATGATAATCTTTGAATATAAATGAGTAATTGTGTTTTGAGGTGCAAAATTTTGTTCTTCATCAATATATGCATATACACATGACTTGTTAATTTGTATGCACCTATTGTAGCTTCCGTAGCTTCCGTTCGGTATATGCACATACCGTAAAATTAGAAATTAAATAGTAAAGAATATTACTGTAGCGACCCATGTATATGCAATAGTGTTTTGTAGGTATAACTATTTGGTAGGTTAGTGTATCACTTCTTTTGAAGTCAAACTAAATTATAGCAATTTGATAAGATCCGGCCATTAAGTACAATACGGTAGCGACACATATTTTATTAGATATTGGAAATTTGGTAGATACAATGGATGGATATATCAATATAGCAATGGACTATAGAAATTGGTTAGATAGATCACATAACATATAACAATGTGATGGAAATTGTTAATAAAACTGTAGCAGCGAGAATGAATCACGTTATAGTTTTTATTAGTACAATTAGTATAATATAATACTATTTAAACTAAGAATCAGGTCTATAATCTATCGTATAATAATTAATATTATTAGTATAATTTAATATTTAGGAGTTTTGAATTAAAGATAAAATTAAGTTAATTTTAATTTCGTTAGAGTTGTTAGTAGAGTTGTCAATGGAGTGGTTAGAGTTGTCAATAGAGTTGTTAGAGTTGTTTTGAGTCATTTTGAGTCGTATTTTAATTGTTTTATGTAATTCCGATATATTTAGAAGTTAATAAAATAGCATAAACATATTATTGACAATATAGACTCTAATAGCATTGTAGTATAAATTTAACGAGACATAATAAGAACTTTAGAATAAAGTAGAAATAATAGAATTTTAGCGATGATTAATTAATGAAATAGTCGAATAGTCCGAGACAATTCGTGGTTTTGTAGTTTATTTTGGTTGATTCGGTTGTGTTATATGTTTGTAAATTGTGAATTTGCGGTGATAAATTGTGTTGTGTTGTTCCGTTGAATTATTGTTGTTGTTTGCTTGTGATGATGTTGATAATAAATTGCGAGGTTACGTTGTGATGAAATTGGTTGTGTTACTACGTGTTGTTGTTTTCCTTGTGATGTGCTTTGATATTATGATATTGTGATAAATTTTGTTGATAATGCGATGTTGCGGGGAAAGTTAGTAGCGATGAGTTACCTCTATTGCTCGGTAACAATGGTGATGTAGGCTTGCGCCTTGCGACGTTAATTGTGATATTAATTATGATGCTAATTACGATGTTAGTTGTGATGTTAATTTCGATGTTAATTGTGATATTGATTATGGTGTTAATTCTGATGTTAATTTCGATGTTAATTGCGATGTTGATTACAATGTTGATTCTGATGTTAATTATTCTTTGTTGTGTGTGATGTTGCATTCATTGTGTCACATACATTTCATACTTTACCGGCTGGATTGACAAACTGCGATGAAGGCTTATGCCTTGGCCTTGATGGCAAACACGATGATGATGAAGGCTTATGTCTTGGTCTTGATGGCAAACACGATGATGATGAAGGCTTATGCCTTGGCCTTAATGGCATACACCATGGGAGTTACGTTCCAAATGGTACCACATGCATATGCATTTGAATAAGTTGTTGCATCATATGTTGCATATTTGAAATTTATTATGATGAATTTGTTGTTGTATTACGTTGATGAATATGTTGTGATTGTTTGTTGTGTGAATAATTTGCGAAGCGGTGATTTACATTATCTAAATTTTGTCATAATACGATTTATTAGATTGTTAGATATCTCACCCCTTCTATTGTTATGTTGCCTCTACATGGGTAACATGCAGGTAATGAGGAATAAAGATCTAGTAGTGTTAGTTCGAGTTGGTTTAAATCGCTTTGATCGTAACACTCGGGGATGGCAGCTTGTTATTTTGTTGCTTATTTCAGTTGGAGATGTTTTGAGTTGACTTTCTTTTGGAATCAAACTTGTTGCATTTAAATTGCTTTGATGTTGAACCAAGATGTTATGTTTTGAAGTTGGTTTTAAATTGATTTAAATAAATTCCGATGCATTATGATTAAAGTTGATTATCCTCTAGGAACATGTTATTAATTGTTCCTCCGAGTAGTCTGAGATGTTATATATCTATTATAGCGATTATAAATTGTTCCTCACGAGTAGTTCATGATGATGTGTATCCCGTTATGCTCGAGGAATTTTGTGACTTTGATTTATTTATAATTTTGTTGGGTGGTAAGTGGGGTGTTACAATGCTGCGACTCTCGCTCATTTTCTTACAAATGAAAACCTATGAAATTGGTGTTGTGGTAGTCAAAGCTTTTGATGGATCAAGAAAATCATTATTGGAGAAATTGACCTTCCATTGACAATGGGTCCACACACTTTTCAAATCACCTTCAGGTTATGGACATTCAAGCCACCTACTGTTTGATAGGTCGACCATGGATACATGATGGAGCGATAACTGTCATGCTCCACCAAAAATTGAAATTCATGACAAATAGAAAATTGGTAACCATAAGTGGGGATCAAACCTTGTTGGTAAGCCACTTATCTACTTTTTCTTGTATCACTACTGATGATGTAGAAGGAACGCAATTCCAAGGTCTCTTGTTAGAAGATGAATCTACTAAAAGAAACAGATCATATATCTCCTCTTACAAAACGCAGCGAGATAGTGAAAGACGATAATGTCGCCGGCTGGGGACAAGTTGTGATATCTGTCAACAACGAAACCAAAACGGGACTCGAATTTACTCCAGTACTCTCAAAAACCACTGAGAAGGAGGAAACTCTTCGTCCAATCAAAGAAATGTTCCACAGTGGAGGTTTCCTTAACCCTGTTCCTCAAGAGGTCAATGTCCTTATTAATGAAGGCACTGAAGAAAATTTCCTTGTTTCTGAAGAATGAAAAACTTATCTCAACGACTCTGGATACATATCTCAGGAAGAACCGTATACGTCATTATATCCTCCTTCATACAAGTTCGAAGGCATGTTCCAGCAAAATGATAAAGAAGAAATTTCACCTATCCCACCTGAGGTTTGGGATATCTTGGGCAACCAAGTGGAAAATTTGACTTCATGGTAAAATATATCATCCCTGAAAGTTCAAGAATTTTAATTGAAGACATCCAACCAACTAGATGGAAAAATCATCTTGAATATCTCAGTCATCCAAAAGAGGCATGCATGCCCTCTCAATCTTATCATCCATTTGAGATCACGATTACAGATCTTTGCTTCAATACACACTGCGAGGTTGTTGAACTTGAATTTGTTTATTCGAGATAAACACAATTTTTTAGGCGATTGGGAAGATGGTCCTAAAATGACTTGGAAAGTGTTAATACGATAGTATCTTCATCCATAAGATTGAGAATTACATCCTAAAAGTCCGAATATATATGCTTTGAATACACATGTACCTCATTTTATACTCCTCGACACATCCGAACAAGTAAAGGAAGATCACCTCAGCAGTACAAAGGACAAGGTTAATATACCAGAGTCCTCAAATCCTTCTCGACCAACGGTCAACGTCATCACAGAAGATGATCCTAAGGGAAAATTGTCAGAATACATAGTCTACCAAGGATTTGTCACTTTTGGAAAGTCGTTGAGGTTCGGGTTGTTCCTTCATTCTAAGTCGTCATCTTGCTTTTATTTTGAACTCTCAACCCGCCCAAGGCAGAGAGGTGTTTTATAGGGCTATCTTTTAAATAATTTTCTCTTTGTCTCACCCAAGACAAAAGAGTTTGTGTTTAGGGCGTTGTTTCATATGTGAATCATAAATAAAGCGTTGTTTTGATTCCCACATTTTGTGTTTGTTTTTCATTTTTTGCCTTTTTTCCGGAAATGTAAATCCTAAAAACCCCAATAAAAACAAACATTTTCAAAAAATAATCTGCATACACTTTGCATTTACTTTTTTCTAAAAAATGAACATAAATCATATTTGCAGATTAACAATGAATAAACCCATTGAATACAATGACTTTATTCCCTCTCCCAACTTTGAATTCCCTGTGTTCGAAGCCAAAGGAAAAGAATAAGAAGAGATCCCAAATGAGATTTCTAAACTACTTAAGCATGAGGAAAGAATCATTCAACCTCACGAAGGGCCTTTGGAAACAATAAACTTGGGTTCTGAGGAAAACAGAAAAGAAGTAAACATCGGAGGTCTACTCAGCGATGATGTCAAGAACAATGATAGATCTTCTCAAAGAATACGTCAATGTATTTGCTTGGTCCTACCGGAACATTTCAGGGTTGGATACCAACATCGTATAGCATCATTTGCCATTAAATCCGGAATATCCGCCAATTAAGCAGAAACCGAGGAGGACTCACCCAGACATGGCTGATAAGATCAAAAGGGAGGTTCAAAAGCAACTCGATGCAGGTTTTCTCGTCACCTCCAAATATCCTCAATGGTTAGCCAACATAGTGCCTGTTCCAATGAAAGATGGAAAGGTCAGGATGTGTGTTGACTATCGGGACTTGAACAAATCTATTCCAAAGGAAGATTTACCATTACCGCATATTGACATGCTGGTTGATAACATTGCTAAGTTCAACGTCTTTTCCTTCATGGATAGTTTCTCTAGTTATAATCAGATCAAGATGGCTCCCTAATACATGGAGAAGACATATTTTATCACGTCATGGGGCACTCTTTGCTACAAAGTAATGTCGTTTGGATTAAAGAATGCAGACGCTACTTACAAAAAGGCAATGACTACTATCTTTCATGACATGATGCATAAAGAGATTGAAGTCTATGTGGACGATGTAACACCGCTTCTAATTTCCCCGCGAATTTATATTTACATCAGAGTTAGCATAAACAAAAAGGGCGTCACAACTAATTAACACATACAAATAAAAAAAATACCAATATAATGTCATGCCTTTACTGAAGAACTTTATTAAGGTAATCAAAACCAATATTTATGTCTACACAGCGGAAAATAGCAACCAAAACAGAATAGTACCAAATCATAATCATTCCCAAAGTAATTCAAATAACAAAAGAATACTAAATAATTTCTCAGCTAAACGTTCCCCAGTGTTACAACTTATCAGAACATGACACTGACACGCGGAAACAAAATAACACAGCTCTATAGCCATCCTCACCAACTCCTGAGCTGCTAACTTTAATCTGAAATCATTAAAGTAAGGGTGAGATTTCATCATGATTAATATGCATTATAAGTCCCTCAGACAACAAAATATTACAAGTATATTAATCCACCCATTATAGCATAATTCAGATTTCAACACACAAATTACAAACCACACAATTCATTATGCACAACAATAACAACAATAGAATTATAACACTGGAAACCATCCTAACATGTTACAATCCCATGCAAGTACAAATGTAGACTCAATGCATGTGGTACCAAAACGTGAGCTAAGTCACACACACTGATCCATAATCACCGGATACGGTAATCATCAATTCTTCCATAATCACCGGACACGAATCTAGCCTCACCACCCATCATCACCCGAGAACGGTTATTGGAAATACAAGTCAAATTCCACACAATGGGAATTAACATCACCAGAATGCATATGCATGCACAACACCAGCATGCAACATTCAATCAAATCTATGAATACACCAATCATCATAAACCGAATCAAAACCAAAACATGATGTCCTCAACGATCATACGCATCAAACAGCATAAACATGCATTTCATCCATAAAATCCTGATATAATCAATTGCCACAGGTACACTACTGCATATACACCAAGTATGCATTGAATAATAAACCACCTAAATTGGAATTCGACACATTTTCAAAATAAATTCTAGTTCCAGAATTTCCTTCATTTCATAAAATAGAGCATTAAATTTAAGAAACAACGTCCAAAGCAGCTCCAACGGACTTACGGTTTGAAAGTTATGAATTTTAAAGTTTAGTATTTTCCAAAAATAGGGGTAACGGTTCCTCCTAGGAGAACCGGTTCCCAAATTTTAAAACACGCCCGGAAAAATGTATGAACCGGTTCCCATAAAAAATTTGTTTTCTTGAAGAAAAATTGGGATCTCGGTTCCTCCCAAAAGTAACGGTTCGAGTAACCGAATACCCCTCCTCTAGTTTTTATACGGGAACCGGTTCCTCCCACATGAGAACCGGTTCAATGACTCAGAGACAAAATTATGCGGTTTGGCAGCATTATGCATACCAATTCAATTCCTATCAATTCCACACAAATCCAACATCCAAACACAATATAATTACACAATCCAACAGCATAACATGCCATATAACACGATCATTCCTAATGACCTATAACATCAAATTACTCAATTCTACATAATCCGACACAAATTGGGATAATTCTACGAAAACCTAGAATTACTAAATTTAGATTCCTAACATACTACGATCAATCCTATTGAAATTAAAGCGATAATACATGTTAATCAATAAAACCACCCTTACCTTGTGGGTTCTTAACACCCAATATTACCCAAATTTTAATATACAAAAAATCAGAGTAATTTAAAATTTCACAAATTCAATACTGAGGCATCACACCTTCAAAAACAACTCACTTTAAACTATTTACTTTAAAGTATAAATCTCGGATACATAGCCTCGTCACCAATCATAAATTGATTCATAAAAATAAAACATCTCCTTTATTAAACTTCCTCATCAAAATCATGTTTTCATAAATTATGAATTCTTATATACAAAAGGAATAACAACAAAAGAATCGACAACAAGACAACATAATTATTTCTCCACCGACTCTACTAACAGCAGCTATACACTCCGTCTTCATAACCTGCAAGTTACCAATATAAAGGTAACGACGAAACAAGTAAAGGGTGAGATACTCCAAAACATATAATTAAAGGCATGATAAAGTATATATATAATTTCGGAATTATAAAGGGTATAGATTAATAAGTGCATTCAAACACATATCCAAAGCTCACTTACTCTTATCATCATTCTAAAGTGTCTAATCTATACTTAATTGCCTTAGCCTCATCGGCACAAATCATCACAACAACACGTAAACTTCCGTCACCACGAAATCGTCACAAGCTAATACATCGATAATTAACACAACAATCATAAACAACAACATCAACCAACAACATTAAACAATGCTAACAACATGAGCAACATAAACAAATCATCACAAATTGGCTAAAGCCCATCGTCGCTTTTGGCATAAAAGCCCATCGTCACAAACATCATCGCATCATATTTGCATTAAGCATTTCATCTAAATTAAACCGTCACAAAGTTCATCATTTATATTCATCGCTTAGTTATCATGAAATTATCAAGTTATATTCATTTCATGTTTATCATAAAGATCCTCACCAAACAAAACATCATATATCATCGCAATTTAACACCGTCAATTTAACTAAAACCGCCAAACAACTCAAACATAAACATAACCGACTCCATGAGACACGACTATGTTATGCTCCGATAAGGCAATGGATCAACACCGATGCTGTGGGAAGATATCCACATTTTGCCAACTACTACCTCCTCGAGTAACGCACGATTTATTACGATCCCTTCTTATTATCAACAACAACTGAGTCTAGCGTCACGACTCGGTTGCCTTGGATGGCATCTTAAGCCCATCTCGACTACTTGTCAACATCTCTTACGCCTGAGAATCTGCATATTTGGTTAAAAATCAATACAAATCAATAACTTCATTCAAAGATGAGCACGAAGTCTAACATCGACTCCCTCGGATGGCATCTTAAGCCCGTCTCCATGCTCCTTTCACTTCCGAAGCGACTACGAGCCTAGCGTACGGCTCACTCCCCAACATCGATCTTTCGGATGGCATCTTAAGCCCATCCCGTCAATTCTCCTATCGACATTCTCGAGTCTAGCGTCGACTCATCCCCAGTAAGTATCCGACTTCTCCAAATGGCATCTATAAGCCCATTCCCGCATCATCGACCAACGAGTGCAAATTTTGTGTGTACTCGAGTGTTCAATCATCTTCTACCTTGGTCACGAAAGCAGGCGTGTCAATCTAACCCTTCGGTACAAGAAGATTGAACAGGGGCAGCTGTCATACCCCAAAATTTTCCCTCCATCTTCTCAAGACATTCCATACATCCATACTCAAGGATTCCTCAAGAGTTGATCAGATAAACTCTCTCCTAGACAATCAACCCAAACTAGGGTTTGGTATTCTCAGATCAAGATGAGCTTCCAACATCTCCAATGGTCTTCATGCCTCCTCATATGCTTCAAAGATTCTCCATGTCAAGTTTCAAGCCTTACAAGTCAAGTTTCCTCAGACAATTGCTCAGATGGTTGAAAATCAGTTGTATTGGACAAAAGTCAACTGTGGTCAACATACAGTCAAACTTCATAATTTTTGGTCAAAATCCTCATTTTGAAGTTACATTCATCATTTGATCAAGGGTTGATCATGATTCATCAAGAAAACTCAAGATTTGCTCAAAAGTCAAACTTTCTAAATTAGGGTTTCTAGATGAAAAGTCAATGAACTTTGGTGATCATAACTTTCTCATACTTTCTCGAAATTTTCCACCACCTCTTGTTTTGAAGGAAATTCAATTCTCTACAACTTCATTTCTCACAAGAATGTCCAAAAAATGCTTCATTTGAGAGGTATGGCTCAAGACATTACAGGTCATTTTCAAAGTCAACAAAAAGTCAACTTTTTGTTTTGAAGATATATTGAGCATGGAACTCAATTGAGATGAGACCAAAAATGTTGGTTAGAAGACTCTTAGAACTTTTCAAAAGTCCAAGAACACTCAAAATGTGGAAAATTGAGCAAGATACACTATTCGGAAGTTGGGCAATTTTGACGATTGCCAAAAGGACATTTTGGTCAAAATGCAAAATTTTCCAAATGGGCCTAAAATCTTTTGATCCAAACTTGTTCATGACATTATTCTTGACCCATAAATGCTTGGCCATGGTGATTTTCTATTTTATGATTTATCTTTGAATTTTAGAACATTTAATTCAAAATAAATTATAAAATATGAAAATAATATATTTTTCAAATGGGTTGGATTTATATCATGCTTGAGTCCAAGATAGCCCATAGCAATTACCAAATTCGTGCTAGCCTCTTACATGGAAGGAAAATCAATTTTTTTCAAAGATTTGATTTATTTTAAAGAAAATATTGCACAATCAATAATCAATCTTTTTCACTCTTATTTCTCTTTCAAAACCCTCTATAAATACCAAGCAATGCATCATGAGAAAAAGGAAACCCTAGCTCAAGCCAAACCCTTATTCTTGCAAATTTTTCTCAAAACTTTTGAAAATCGAATTCATACAACACCACTTTCGACCATCAAAAACCATCCCATTGTCTTGAGGAGGTAGGTTTGAGTAAGTACACTCTTGTCATTGATCAAATCATCGAATCGATGCATATACATCCATCCATATTCAAAACTTTTTGATTTTGCATTTTACTATTCTATTTGTTTCAATTGTTTCTAATGCCTTTTTTGTGTTCATGAGACTCCAAGGGATAGATCTGGGCCATCGTTTTGGACTTTGAATGTTGAAAACATGAGATGCCATACTTAGGGTTTCGAACTAGAGCTTGAACCGGCTGTCAGGCGATTCAATAAAACCGATACCGTCGTTGGATCGGAGGGTCGAAATAGGTGGACTAGGTCTTCCTTTGCTTGTAATTTTCGTATTTTGAGGTTTGAAGATCATCGTCGTGGGAGAAGGCGGCCAGGAGCTAGAGCTCGACGTGTGGCAGCGGACCGTTGACTCGATTGATTGCGGTGTGCGTCTTCGTGCTTCTGATTCGTCTCTTTTCAAGCGGGACCCGTGCGTGGTTGTGTGTTTGATACAAATCGGTGACACGTGATCACTCAAATTAAATGTTTCACTTTTCCATCACCAAATGATGGTGGTTAAGGCGTTACTGTTCAGGATACTCTCAAGGTCTCGATTCGAGCCTCATCAGGACTGGTTTGGCATTCTTTTCACAAAACTCATATTTTCTCTATTTTTCTATTTTCATATTTTAATATTTTCATATCATTTAATTTCTTTTCATATTTTTATTTATGCATTAAAAATCATCAAAATTATTTTTCTTTTTACATTATTTCAGAAAATCTTTATTTAATTTATAAAATTAAAAAATATAATTTTGCATGCATATTTATTTTTATTCATAATTTTGCATTTAAATCACTTTTAATTCATTTTTAATTATTAAATTGCATCCAAAAAATCCCAAAAATTTATTTTAGCATATTTATATTATTTCCAGCATGTCATATTTTCTTATTTTAAAACTTGCATTTTCTAACATTTTTCTCTTGTTCGATTCATCTCGTATTTTCAGTTCTTATTCTTCTAGGTTGATCCGATTGAGATTCTTCTTTATCATTTTATTTTTTCCAATAATGTAACTGTTTATGGGATGTAATAGTTTAAATTAGGTTTTTATTTTCCATAAGTTTAAATTATGTATCGCCCCAAAGCCATGTAATAGCGTAGGACATTTACCTTTCGCATCTTTACATTCGCATTTTAATTTCCGCTTATAAATTGCTAGTAACTAGCGTGTATGGCAAGATAATAATCAACATAGCTCACTAATTTTCAAGATAAACATCTAAAATCAACACACTCTTTTCACACATGCACCTTAGGGTAATTCTCTCTCGTTGCCTTTACGAATTCAAATGGTCAAGTCCTCGAGCGTGAGGTATTCTAGCACGTTGCCTTCAAACAAATCATCATAGTCCCCGATACAAAGATCATAAGACCCACGATGTCGCCTCCGAATACATGATCTTGACCCTCGATTGTAAGCCTACGAAAAATGATGATAGTCCTTGAATGTGCTAGGATACTTCCTGAAGTTGCTTTCTATGACCATACGATGTCCCTTCGAATGTCCGTACATCCAGCGAATGGGGTTACCTACCAACTAATGGTATGGATGACACTATTCTAAAGGAAAGTAAAACGACAGCGACCAATTATGAGTAGGTAATAAGACTTTTAGTTGCTTGCTCCATCAAAATACTTTTCACCTCACACTTTTGTCAAAGTTCAAACTCTTTTCAAAACAAAACATTTCCGAACACTTTGTATACATTCCTACATGAATCATTACAAAGTCAAAGCGAAATGCCTTTTCAAAACATTTTTCAAACACACGAAAGCACAATTTTAAAGTGATCTAGAGCAACTAAGAGCCGTAGATAACTCGGATGGAAAGGGTGCTAATACCTTCCCTTCCCATAACCATTCTCCCGTACTCAGAATCTAACGAAGGTCTTTTTCTGTACTTTTACCTTCCCTTAATTGAATAAAAATAAAAGTCGGTGGCGACTCTTGCTATCCGCACATTTGCGATACAAAACACTAAAAAGTCAGTTCACCGTATCACAGAACTGGCGACTCTGCCGGGGAGACACCCTAAAGAGAGAATGCCTTAAGGATTTCTAGATCACCTTTATTGCTTTTTGTTTGACTTGCTTGCTTTATCTTTAAGGGTTGCTTGGGTATTATATTGTGGGGATCCTACACCCGGATCCAGGTTTCCTTTTAGGTAAGTAGCAATAAATTGTCGCGACCGTTAGACGTATATCAAAACGGTCAACATGATGGCTACGTTAGCGTGACACTTTGGATGTCCTGATACTCTTCATTCCCAAGTTGAGGATAGTATTTGGCTTCTGCGTGGTGTCATCAAGCGCTGACAAAAACTTTTAGAACCTTAATTGACCCATCTTGGCCATTAGAAGGTAGTGAGATGGCCGACTTTGGTGTAGACCGAGGTTGGTTGATACTCGATGCTACGCTCATTGAGATCATACTTTTGGGATATTTTCGGTCGACCACTTGGTAGTCGTATTGAAATAAACGCCTACGAGAAAGATCAATGATGTGAGATTCCTAGAACCCGGTTACTATTATAGGACAGGATGAACCAACTCAAACTTTTGGTGGGGTAATCACCTATACCTCATGCAAGCCTTAACCCTAGGCTCATTGTGTGAATTGTTTGTGTGTGCTAAACATGACATCATGACATCATTTGCATTGCATATCATTTCTAACTATTTCAAGGACCTAGGGATTTATCTTTGCTCTGTTTTGTAGGAATTATGGCTTCTAGAAAGACTATCCGAATCAACTTCATGGGTATACCTTCTCACTCAAAATTGGTTTGAAATTCACGACCATGCTCGGTTCATCAAAAGACATGGTTATCTACTTGATTTGGTTATCTCGGTTTTGAAGAAGATATGATGCATGTCTATTCGTTCTTGATCGAAACACCATTGCTTTACATTCCCATTATCGGTTGGTTCCTACCTTGGAAGAATTCTCTAAGCTACTTGGGATACCTATTCTTGACCAAATTCCATTCACGGTTTGGAAAAGGTTCCTAAGTATGAAGACATTGCATCAGACCTTACATCTTAAGCGCTCGGACATTGAAGCCAATTGGGAAACCAAGTGGAGTTAAGGGTTTACTTTCAAGTTCTTAATTAAGAAAGCGAGAATTCCTCAAAGTTATGAGTTTCCATGCATTCGAAGACATTGTGGCCTTGCTAATCTATGGTTTGGTTCTATTCCTAACTCGGATCAATTCATAGATGTCAACGCCATCAAGTTGTTTCTTACCCGCAATCCAGTGCCTACTTTACTTGGAGACATCCTACATTCTCTCCACACTCGTACTACCAAGAGACAAGAAACTCTCATGTGTTGTGTCCCGTTACTTTCCAGGTGGTTTATTTCGCACCTTCCTCCATCAGTTTTGAAGAACGAACAAAGGTTGAGATGGTCTCAAAGACTAATGTCACTCTCTCATTCAGATATCCGTTGGAATCTTTTCTCTCAAAAGGATTTCACCTTCATTGAGCGTTGTGGAGAATTCCCTAATGTACCGCTACTTGGTATAAGGGGAGGTATTACTTACAACCCTTCTCTAGCTCTACGTCAGTTTGGTTTTGCTCGAAGAGATGGTCCACATGATATGCTTCTCCAAGATATTGTGTCCGATTACAATCACGATCTCTAGAATTACCGACGAAGGTTCATACACGCTTGGGGCATGGTAAAAAAGACTGATACCAAGACTTTGGGGCACCAAAACTCCATTCCTTGGGAACCTTACCTTAAATGGGTGCGAGCTCGAGCTCAAAACCTCATGATGCCATTCACGCCTGTTCTACCCGTAATTATAGAACCTGTTGTTATAGGTGACGTACCCTATACCGTTCTCTATCCCGACATGCCTACTGATTTTGAAGACTTGAAGAGATCCTAGATTCAACTCAAGGAAGAGAGGGATACCTTTGAAGCTCAGTGCTATGCAAGTGAGAAGAAAGTGCTAGAGTTGACCAAGCTACTTCACGAGGAGCGAAACATCAACGCCTACATCGGCACCAAGAGGAAGCTCCCATGGGAGACTTAGAGCTTTAGGATTCTCTTTTATTGTTTTGAACTATCTTCTGTACTTAAAAAGAAAAAGAATAATGAAAAGAGTACTAATAAATGTTTGTTCATTGCTTGTTTAACAAATTTAAATCTCTAAGGTCCTTGAAAACATTGCATTGCATTCGCATAAACATTGCATATCATAGCATAACATTGCATCACAGGTACATTGAAGATTGGTTTTCTCATTTGCTCGCTATTTATTTTAGCAGAAATGGCTCTTGAACAGTCTGTCAAAGATCTTCAAGCTCAGAATGCTCAATTTCAGCAGATGTTTACCAGCTTGGTCCAAGGCCAAGAAGATCTGAAGAAGCTCATCAACAGAAAGAAGAAGGTTGTTGGTCTTCTCAACATGGGCGGGCTACAAAGGAGGTCCTAGAGTGGTTAGTCGAATTGAGCTCTCTAAAGTGTCAAGAAGGAAGATGAGCAAAGTAACAAGGGTGATGGTGAAGGCGGTCGGCTGAACTTGAGAAGAACTATGATAATGGACAATACTCGATGAAGATGACAAGTACAAACAACTTGAAGACCGTAAATCTGTGGAAAACACGAAGATGTCCGGGCTGAATTTTGATGATCTGAGTCTCGTTCCTGGTGTTGTGATTCCTCCCAAGTTCAAAGTTCCTACTTTTGCTAAGTATGATGGCGTGTCTTGCCCAAAGCTGCATTTGAAGTCTTATGTTCAGAAGATCAATCCCACATGATGATGAAGTTGTGGATGCACTATTTTCAAGAGAGTTTGTCCGAAACCCAGTTGGAATGGTACTATCAGCTAGAGAATGACCGTATCCGTACTTGGAGTGACTTAGCTGATGCTTTCTATAGACAGTATGAGTACAATGCTGAATTGACACCCACTCGCATGCAACTACAAAGCATATCTATGGGTCGTGACGAGAAGTTCAAGGAGTATGCTCAGAAGTGGAGAGACCTAGCAGGCAGAGTTCAACCACCCTTGTCCAATAGGGAGTTGGTTGATATGTTCATGGGAACACTGACAGGCCCATTCTTCAATCATCTGATTGGAAACTCTTCAGCCGGATTCACCGAGCTGATTTTAACAGGCGAGCGTATTGAAGATGGTATCAAGAGTGGAAAGATTCAGATAGAGACATCTTCAAATCTGCGAAGAGATCTTTTGGTGGTAAGAAAGAAGCCAATGCTGTGTATGGTCAGAAAAGCCGAGCCAAGACCGACCGTGCTCAATCTGTGGGGGCAGTTGTGA
Organism: Vicia sativa; assembly: GCA_021764765.1. NCBI lineage: Eukaryota > Viridiplantae > Streptophyta > Magnoliopsida > Fabales > Fabaceae > Vicia > Vicia sativa. The sequence continues at coordinate 76,599,854 of CM038793.1, forward strand.
TCTCCAATCCTACATCAGCACAACCTCAGCGAGACAACATGCGTAACCAGAACGCGCAACGAAGACAGGTTACGAAGATCAACATGCCTTTGTCGCAAGCCTTGCAACACATGTTGAAAGCGAGTGATTACCTTGAGGATCCTCCTCAGAGTGTCAATACTTCCTCTCCGAGATACAATCCTAATGCTAAGTGTGCTTACCATTCCAATAGCCCAGGACATAGTACTGATGATTGTTGGGCTCTGAAGAACAAGATTCAAGATATGATTGAAGCTAAGAAAATTGAGTTTGATCCTCCTGTTGAGACCCCGAATGTGATCAACGCGCCTATGCCTAATCATGACAAGAGTTCCAATGCTGTTGGTGACGATACTTATGTCTTCAACATAGATGACTTGACCATTCCTCTGATGACTATTAAGAAGAATTTGTTACAAGCCGGTGTCAACCCAGGATGCCCAGAGAATTGTCGTTGGTGCCCATCTGCGCCTGATGGCTGCCCTTGGTTGAGAAGACGTGTTCAGCGCATGATGGACAACCGTGAGATGCTATTTGAAACCACATGCGAAGCTGTGTGAAGAAATGTCTAAGTTGAAGATCGACAATGCGATGGCCTTACCATCGTGTGGGATACCTTGGGGCGGTCAAGTGGAAAGTATGATTACATGGTGAAGTACTGTTCAAAGCTACAAAATTCCTATTGAAGATGTTAAAGCAACCGGATGGGGTGACGATTTCCGAAGACTATCTTGATGTTAACACAATAAGATTTCCTCTGCGATTACTGTGCCTAGAGTGGCACCCTCATCATTACTTCTCAAGACCAGTTCCATATTCCTCCGACAAGGCTATCCCTTGGAATTATGGAGCTGATGTTTACTATCATGGCGTCAAGCAAGACCCTCTGACCATTGAAGATCTTACAGTTGAAGCTACCATTCCTGACATTGACAACATCACCGGATCTAGTAAGGTGACCAGAACCGGAAGGGTTTTCTCTCCAGCAATCTCTCCTCCAAAAGACACTGCGACTCCAGCTCGCATTCCAGCTATTCAACCCATTCCCCAAGCTAGAGGGAAAGAACCAGCGATTCATCCTGCTCAGACAGAAGTGCCAAAGGATGTTCCTGAAGACACCTCCAAACAAGAAATGGAGGAAATTCTAAAGATTATCAAGAAGAGTGACTACAATGTTGTGGAACAGTTGGGACAGACTCCGTCCAAGATCTCCATGCTTGCTCTGCTCTTGTGCTCCGAGGCTCATGCTAATGCCTTGGTGAAGTTTCTGAAGAATGCTCATGTGCCGCAAGACACTACCACCGACCAGTTTGAAGTTTGTATTGCTAGCCTGGCTGCCAACAACGGCCTAGGTTTCTCTGATGCTGATTTAACTCCTTCCGGAAAGAAACACAACAAAGCCTTGCACATCTCTGTTGAATGCAAGGGCACTACATTGTCTCATGTCTTGGTAGATACCGGTTCTGCTCTGAATATCCTTCCAAAGACTGCTTTTGATCGGCTTGATGTCGAAGGGTTGGTTCTGAGACCCAGTGACATTATTGTGAGAGCTTTTGATGGTTCTAAGCGAATAGTACTTGGAGAGCTCACTCTGCGTGTTAAAGTCGGTTCCCAGACTTTTGATTCCAGATTCTTTGTCATGGACATTCGTCCAGCTTACTCTTGCCTACTTGGACGCCCTTGGATACATGGGGCGATACTCTACCTTGCATCGTGAAGTACCGGTGAAAGGGAAAGTTGTTACAGTATGTGGGGAAGAAGAGTATATGGTCAGTCATCTACAGTCATTCTGTTATTTTGAGATGGAAGGTGAATTCTTCGAGACTCCCTGTCAAGCTTTTGAAACAATCTCCAGAGTCATGCCTGTTGACTCTCCTGTCACTCCTGAAGTTACGCAAGTTCCGCCTAGGATGGTCTCACTGAAAGATGCTCAAGCTGCAGTTGAAGAAGGTAGTACTATTTGGGGCCAGCTCCCTGATCTTCCTTTCAAATCCGACAAGACTGGTTTAGGCTTCACCATCAAGGGTCAGAAGATGATACGCCGCAAACGTGCCGGCCAACTTCCTTTCCGCATCAGCCAAAGTGGAATCCATGCTATAGAAGACGATGACAACGGCTTCGACATCAGCAAGTGGATCTCCCCAACTCCAGATCAAGGGCTCAGCAATTGGAAGACTGAAGACGTCATACCAATCTCCTTTAGTCAGGAGTAATTGCTCTTGTTTTGTTTTGCTTTTCGTATTTCTTTATGTTTGAACAATAAACTTTGAAAGCCTAGTGCCTTGCCCGGGGCATCATGGCTCGTTCGAGGTTATTATCTATTGTTGCGTTTTCATTCAATAAATTCGTTGGACTTTTGCATTCAATTGTTTGTCTTCTTTCTTTTAATTTATCACCCCTTCAAAAAAGCTATGTGTTTCTCACACACACCCACGTGATACACTGCAGAATCACTCCGAATCTCGTTAATAACAGCTATGCTATTGCTAAATATGACTTCGATAATCCGATCTACCAAGCGAAAAGTGAGGAAGATTGTGAAGTGCCGGAGAACTTGCCGGCTGCTACAGAAGAAGCGAGTTATCTGACCACACGAAGAGCAAGTTGAGGTTGTGAATTTGGGTACGAAGACGAAAAGAGATCAAGATAGGAGCGGATCTTGAGAATGTGTTAAAGAAAGGTTGGTTCGATTCTACGAGACTATATTGAGGTTTTGCTTGGTCGCACGAAGACATGCCGGTTTGGACATTGATATTGTGGTACACGATTGCCGACAAAGAAGGTTTTCTCCCAATGAAACAGAAGTTCGTCGCATGCGTCGTGAGATGTCGAGAAAAAAAGCCGGGTTATGAAGCGTTCAACGGTTTCCTAGTGTTACTTCTTATCCACAATGGGTTGCAAGCGTGGTACTCGTACCTAAGAAGGATGGCAAAATGCGAATGTGTGTGGATTAGAGATCGAACAAAGCGAGTCCGAAGACAATTTTCCACTTCCCATATTGATGTTCGGTTGACAACACCGCTCGGCATAAGGTTTTCTCCTTCATGGATGGTTTCTCGGTTATCCGATTAAAATGGCTCACGAAGACATGGAAAAGACTACTTCGTTACATGGGGCACTTTCTGTTACAAGGTTATGCCGTTCGGATGAAGAACGCGGGTGCCACTTATCGGTGCTATGGTGACATTATTTCATGACATGATTCATCACGAGATAGAGGTCTCGTCGGCGACATGATAGCTCGATCACGGTGAAGAAGAACATCTTGATCATTTGCGAAACTGTTTCTGATTGAAGAAAAGACTTAATCCTAACAAATGCACTTTTGAGTCGGATCCAAAACTCTTAGGGTTTGTTGTCGTGGTAAAGGTATTGAGGTTGACCCGCCAAGGTTAAAGCTATTCAAGAGATGCCGCCCGTGCGAGAAGGAAGTCGAGGTTTCTTGGGCGATTGAATTACATTGCGATTCATTGCACACCTAACCGCTACACGTGAGCCAATCTTCAAGTTACTTAAGAAAGATCAAGTAGTGGAATGGAACGCGATTTCGGATCGCTTTTGACAAAATCAAGGAGTACCTTGAATCCTCCCATCCCGATGCCGCCAAGGAAGACCTCTTATCATGTACTGACGATGTTAGAGAATTCGATGGGGTGTGTGTTGGGAAACATGGCGAGTCGGTCGAAAGAGCATGCAATATACTACCTTAGCAAAAGTTTACCGATGTGAAACAAGATACTCACACTCGAGAAAACTTGCAACGCTTTCTTGTTTCACGGCTAAGGCATATATGTTGACTCACACTACCTTGTTGATTTCAAATGGATCCGATAAAATACATATTTGAGAAACCAGCTCTCTCGGGAAGAATAGCAAGATGGCGATGATCGACCAAATCGACATCCAATACACTTCTCGAGCGATCAAAGGAAGTGTAGTAGCCGATCATTTGGCTCATCAAGCCGTAGATGACTATCATCTATCGGTTCAATTTCCAGATGAAGATGTTTTACTAGTCACGATTGTGAAGAACCAGGCCGGACGAAGAACACGAACAAGGATCCCGATGGACTATGGTCTTTGATGGAGCCTCAAACGTACACTTGGCAATGGCATTGGCGCCATCATTACATCCCTTACAGGCGGACATACGCCTTTCACCGCCAGATTATGTTTCAGTTGCACGAACAACATGGCCGAATATGAAGCGTGGATCATGGGTATCAAAGCTGCTATTGATTTAAGAATCAAGTTCTTGCAAGTATATGGAGACTCAGCTTTAGTGATCAGTCAGATTAAGGGCGAGTGGGATACGAAGCATCCGAATCTTATTCCATATCGAGAGCATGTTTTGAGTTTGATCCCCTACTTCGAAGAAATTACTTTTGATCACATTCCACGAGAAGAGAATCAGTTGGCAGACGCATTAGCTACTATGTCATCTATGTTCAAGGTCAGATGGGACAACGAGGCTCCCCAGATCATCATTGAGAAATTTGACGAACCAGCGTATTGTTATGAGCTTGATACAGATGAGAAACCTTTGTACTATGACGTGAAGAGGTATCTTGAGACTCAGGAATATCCCGCAGGGGCATCTGTCAATGATAAGAAGTTCATGAGAAGATTTGCATCCAAATTCTTCCTCAGCAACGGCATCTTATACAAACACAACCACGACTTGTGCTTACTCCGCTGTGTAGATCAGAAAATAGCAATACGTATCATGGAAGAGTTACACGAAGGCGCATTTGGTACCCACTCCAGTGGACACACCATGGCTAAGAAGATTTTGAGAACAGGTTACTATTGGTCCACCATGGAAGCTAATTGTCACCGTTACGCTCGATCTTGTCACAAATGCCAGATTTACGCAGACAAAGTACATGTACCTCCGGTACCTCTGAATGTCCTAACAGCTCCTTGGCCTTTCGCAATGTGGGGCATTGACATGATTGGAGAAATCAAGCCCACTGCTTCCAATGGACATCGTTTTATCCTTGTGGCAATTGACTATTTCACCAAGTGGGTAGAAGCAGCCTCGTTCGCATCTGTTACCAAGAATGTTGTGGCTCGATTCATCAAACATAATCTTATCTATCGATATGGCATTCCCGAAAGGATTATCACAGATAACGGCTCTAATCTCAACAATAAGATGATCACTGAACTCTGCACGCAGTTCAAGATCAAGCATCATAATTCTTCTCCATATCGGCCCAACAAGAACATTAAGAAGATTATACAGAAGATGACAGTGACTTACAAAGATTGGCATGAGATGTTACCATTTGCTCTTCATGGTTATCGCACTACAGCACGAACATCAACAGGGGCAACCCCCTTCTCTCTTGTGTACGGTATGGAAGCAGTCCTACCCATCGAGGTTCAGATACCCTCAACTAGAGTCCTCCAGAACGCAGAGTTAGACGAAGACGATTGGGTTCAGACTCGCCTTGACCAAGTTAACTTGATTGATGAGAAACGACTCGCGTCCATTTGCCATGGACAGATCTATCAGAAACGAATGATCAGAGCATTTAACAAGAAGGTCAAGCACCGAGTCTACCAACTCGGTGATCTAGTAGTCAAGCGTATCATTCTTCCACAAGGTGATCCCAGGGGAAAATGGACTCCCACCTACGAGGGACCATTTGTAGTCAAGCGGTGTTTTCGTGAGCTATGATACTTAGCACCATGGATGGTGAAGACTTCCCACACCCTATGAGCAGGACATAGTCAAAAATACTACGCATGAAATAGACCCGCTAGGTCGGCGAACCTAGGCAAAAATAAGGGCATCTGGCGAACCAAAAGGTTCGGGCAAAGTTAAGGATATATACAAAAGATGTACACCGCAAGTCGAAAACACGAAAGGCGGCTTGGGCAAAAAGGTATCCGTGGTGAAAACCGAAAGGCGGTCTAGGCAAAAGTTAGGGATTTAAGCGTCGACTATGTCTCTTCGGATCATCCTTCCGGACTACTATCAACATTCAAGATTCAAATGGTGAAGATCGTCTACTCACTTTCTCGACACAAGGAGATGAGATAGTTGAAATATATGAGTACTAGCATAGTTGGAACTTAACGAGATTGTTTCCATAGCTTTTACCTTTCTTGTGTACAAACTACTTGGCCATACGCCACCTTTCAAATAAGCAAGCTTCTTTCTCTTTACAATTTTTGTTGTTGTCATTTGCAATAAGTCCAACGTCTGTTTTGAATGACTATCGCATTTGACAATAAGAATCTAATCACAAACATAAAGCGGGCATACAAAAGTAGTTACTACGTGCTCTAGGAATTGAGATGACGAAGAAGGTCACCAAAAACATTCCCCAGCGTAATCCCCAGAGGGTGTCACTCACTAAACCTCCCCAATGAGTATATGTTAATCCACGGCAATGATTCCACTCAAGCGAGAAATGTTACATCGGTCTCGAGCAATAACACTTCATCCCGCTAAGATGTTTATCCCCGGATATCTCTCAACAATTCCCCTTTTCTCCAGCAGCGGTATCCAGACTCGAGACTTGGTCAGATAGTACACCGGAGAAAATCTACATCTTCTATTCCCCAGTCATAGATTCCAACAGGCCCCAACCCGGTCTCCCAGCAACCATCAAACGCTCTCCAGCGAGATCTACGCTCAAAATCCCCAGTAGAGCGCCACCTAATTCTTCCCAACAGGGTCTACATGCAAGATCCCCAACGGACTTCCTCCCAGACTCTCCCCAGCAGGGTCTATGTATGAGATCTCCGACGACGAGATTCTCAAATCTCTACCTTCCTCAACAATATCTAGGCCCAAGACTTGGTCAGATAGTGCATCGAGGAATCAGGATATCTTTCTTCTCCTTCAAAGCGGGGTTCTCACCTACAATTCCCAAGCGGTCGAAAATCCTCAAGCAGAACATCCGCATCTTCTTCAAGATGGATATGTTTTGAAATACCACAGACATCTATCATTCATACATTACTCATAAAGTCATAATTCATGCATATGTCATTCATATACATTGTCATCGTCATACTTTGCATAAGACTAAAAATATTCTATCAAAGTTTCTCTTGTTTTTCCAAAGCAGTGAAAGTCACTTCAAACTGGTCGAGATTAAGCCCGAATCGACGGAAAACTATCGAAAGACCACCCCTAGTTGTCCTCCGACAGTGGTCGAGATTAAGCCCGAATCGGCGGAAAACTATCGAAAGACCACCCTAGTTGTCCTCCGACGGTTGGTCCAAGATTAAGCCCGAATCGACGGGAAAACTATCTGAAAGACCACCCCTAGTTGTCCTCCGACAGCTGGTCCAGGATTAAGCCCCGAATCGACGGGAAAACTATCTGAAAGACCACCCCTAGTTGTCCTCCGACAGCTGGTCCAGGATTAAGCCCCGAATCGACGGGAAAACTATCTGAAAGACCGCCCCTGGTTATCCTCCGATAACAGGCAATGGATCAACACCCGATGCACAACAGGGAAGATATCCACATTTTGCCAACTACTACCTCCCTCAGAGTAACCGGCACGAAGATTTATTCTGATCCCTTATTATCAGCAATGACTACAGTCTAGCGTACGACTCAGTTGCCTTGGATGGCATCTTAAGCCCATCTCCGACTACTTGTCAACATTTCTTCGCCTTCAGAATGCTGCATATTTGGTTAAAAATCAATACAAATCAATAACTTCATTCAAAGATGAGCACGAAGTCTAACATTCGACTCCCTCCGGATGGCATCTTAAGCCCATCTCCATGCTCCTTTCACTTTTAGAAACGACTACAGAGCCTAGCGTACGGCTCACTCCCCAGCATCGATCTTTCCAGATGGCATCTTAAGCCCATCCCCGTCAATTCTCCTATCGACATTCTCGAGTCTAGCGTACGACTCATCCCCCAGCGAAGTATCCAGCTTCTCCAAATGGCATCTATAAGCCCATTCCCGCATCATCAGCCAACAGCGAGTGCAAATTTTCAGGTGTACTCGAGTGTTCAATCATCTTCTACCTTCAGGTCACGAAAGAAAGGCGTGTCAATCTAACCATTCCAGTACAAGAAGATTGAACAGGGGCAGTTTTCATACCCCAAAATTTGCCCTCCATCTTCTCAAGATATTCCATACATCCATACTCAAGGATTCCTCAAGAGTTGATCAGATAAACTTTCTCCTAGACAATCAACCCAAACTAGGGTTTGGTATTCTCAGATCAAGATGAGCTTCCAACATCTCCAATGGTCTTCATGCCTCCTCATATGCTTCAAATATTTTCCATGTCAAGTTTCAAGCCTTACAAGTCAAGTTTCCTCAGACAATTGCTCAGATGGTTGAAAATCAGTTGTATTGGACAAAAAGTCAACTGTGATCAACATACAGTCAAACTTCATAATTTTTGGTCAACATCCTCATTTTGAATTTACATTCATCATTTGATCAAGGGTTGATCATGATTCATCAAGAAAACTCAAGATTTGCTCAAAAGTCAAACTTTCTAAATTAGGGTTTCTAGATGAAAAGTCAACTGAACTTTGACTGATCATAACTTTCTCATACTTTCTCAGAAATTTTTCCACCACCTCTTTTTTTGAAGGAAATTCAATTCTCTACAACTTCATGTCTCACAAGAATGTCCAAAAAATGCTTCATTTGAGAGGTATGGCTCAAGACATTACAGGTCATTTTCAAAGTCAACAAAAAGTCAACTTTTTGTTTTGAAGATATATTGAGCATGGGAACTCCAATTGAGATGAGACCAAAAATGTTGGTTAGAAGACTCCTAGAACTTTTCAAAAAGTCCAAGAACACTCAAAAATGTGGAAAATTGAGCAAGATACACTATTCGAAGTTGGGCATTTTGAAATTGCACAAAGGACATTTTGGTCAAAATGCAAAATTTTCCAAATGGGCCTAAAATCTTTTGATCCAAACTTGTTCATGACATTATTCTTGACCCATAAATGCTTGGCCATGGTGATTTTCTATTTTTATGATTTATCTTTGAAGTTTAGAACATTTAATTCAAAAATAAATTATATAAAATATGAAAATAATATACTTTTCAAATGGGTTGGATTTATATCATGCTTGGAGTCCAAGATAGCCCATAGCAATTACCAAATTCGTGCTAGCCTCTTACATGGAAGGAAAATCAATTTTTTTTCAAAGATTTGATTTATTTTTAAAGAGAAAATATTGCACAATCAATAACCAATCTTTTTTCACTCTTATTTCTCTTTCAAAACCCTCTATAAATACCAAGCAATGCATACAGCCAAGAAAAAGGAAACCCTAGCTCAAGCCAAACCCTTATTCTTGCAAATTTTTTCTCAAAACTTTTGAAAATCGAATTCCATACAACAGCCACTTTCAGCCATCAAAAACCATCCCATTGTCTTCAGGAGGTAGGTTTGAGTAAGTACACACTCTTGTCACTGATCAAATCATCCAGAATCGATGCATATACATCCATCCATATTCAAAACTTTTTGATTTTTGCATTTTACTATTCTGTTCGTTTCAATTGTTTCTAATTCCTTTTTTGTGTTCATGAGACTCCAAGGGATAGATCTGGGCCATCGTTTTGGACTTTGAACGTTGAAAACATGAGATGCCATACTTAGGGTTTCCGAACTAGAAAGCTTCGAACCGGCCTGTACAAGCCGATTCAGCCAAAACCAGCACCGCCGTTGGATCCAGGAGGGTCGAAATAGGTGGACTAGGTCTTCCTTTTGCTTGTAATTTTCGTATTTCGCAGGTTTGAAGATCATCGTCGCCGGAGAAGGCGACCGGAGCTAGGGCTCCGGCGTCGCTGACTGGCTTGGACCGGTTGACTCCGATTGACTGCAGGCGTGGCGTCTTCGTGCTTCCTGATTCGCTCTCTCTTTCCAACTGGACCCCACGCGTGGGCTGACTGTGTTTGATACAAATCAGTGACACGTGATCACTCAAATTCAAATGTTTCCAGCTTTTCCAACACCAAATGACAGATGGCGCAGCGGTTAAGGCGTTGCCTGTTCCAGGATACTCTCCAAGGTCTCTAGTTCGAGCCTCATCAGGACCTGGTTTTGGCATTCTTTTTCACAAAACTCATATTTTCTCTATTTTTTCTATTTTTCATATTTTTAATATTTTCATATCATTTAATTTCTTTTCATATTTTTATTTATGCATTAAAAAATCATCAAAAATTATTTTTCTTATTACATTATTTCCAGAAAATCTTTATTTAATTTATAAAATTAAAAAATATAATTTTGCATGCATATTTATTTTTATTCATAATTTTGCATTTAAATCACTTTTAATTCATTTTTAATTATTAAATTGCATCCAAAAAATCCCAAAAATTTATTTTAGCATATTTATATTATTTCCAACATGTCATATTTTTCTTATTTTAAAACTTGCATTTTTCTAACATTTTTTCTATTGTTCGATTCATCTCGTATTTTTCGAGTTCTTATTCTTCTACAGGTTGATCCGATTCAGACGATTCTTCTTTATCATTTTATTTTTCTCCAATAATGTAACTGTTTATGGGATGTAATAGTTTAAATTATGTTTTTATTTTCCGCAAGTTTAAATTATGTATCTGCCCCAAAGCCATGTAATAGCGTAGGACATTTACCTTTCCGCATCTTTACATTCCGCATTTTAATTTCCGCACTTATAAACTGCTAGTAACTAAGCGTGTATGGCAAGATAATAATCAACATAGCTCACTAATTTTCAAGATAAACATATCTGAAATCAACACACTCTTTTCACACATGCACCCCTTAGGGTAATTCTCTCTCGTTGCCTTTACGAATACAAATGGTCAAGTCCCTCGAACGTAGAGGTATTCTAGCACCGTTGCCTTCCAAACAAATCATCATAGTCCCTTTGATACAAAGATCATAAGACCCACGATGTCGCCTCCGAATACATGATCTTGACCCTCGATTGTCGCCTACGAAAAATGATGATAGTCCTTGAATGTGCTAGGATACTTCCTACAAGTTGCTTTCTATGACCATACGATGTCCCTTCGAATGTCCGCGTACATCCAGAATGGGGTTACCTACCAACTAATGGTATGGATGACACTATTCTAAAGGAAAGTAAAACGACACGAAAACGACCAATTATGAGTAGGTAATAAGACTTTTAGTTGCTTGCTCCATCAAAATACTTTTCACACCTCACACTTTTGTCAAAGTTCAAACTCTTTTCAAAACAAAACATTTCCGAACACTTTGTATACATTCCTACATGAATCATTACAAAGTCAAAGCGAAATGCCTTTTCAAAACATTTTTCAAACACACAGAAAGCACAATTTTAAAGTGATCTAGAGCAACTAAGAGCCCGTAGATAACTACGGATGGAAAGGGGTGCTAATACCTTCCCTTCCCATAACCATTCTCCCGTACTCAGAATCTAACGAAGGTCTTTTTCTGTACTTTTACCTTCCCTTAATTGGATAAAAATAAAAGTCGGTGGCGACTCTTGCTATCCGCACATTTGCGATACAAAACACTAAAAAGTCAGTTCACCGTATCACACTTGGCATAAAAGCTCATCGTCGCCAATGCAATGTATGTGACTTGACAATGAACAACACAACACAAAAACACCATCATCGCTCATCAAAATTGGCATAAAGCCCACATCGCCATAATTTATCCACATCAAGATAAATGTATCATCGCATTATAATTGCATTATACAAAACATCACTAATAATTCATCATCGTCAAAATCATGCATTCACAAATCGGAAGCATTTATTAACAACATCAATAAAGTCATCACATCATCATGTACAAAGACATATATCATCGCATCGCGTATTAACAAGTATTCACTAACTAATACGTCGTCGCAACCATTACGTTTAATCACCCCACCTCATTATCGATTCGTTCACTAAATTCTAAATATGGGAAAATAGTCAAACACCTATCATCGTCACAAAAGCCATCCCTAATAACCGGCATTACTCCTAATCGTCAACATCGCCATCAGATTGTCCATACGTGTCTTAAATCCACTAAAACGAAATCTGATTCAATTAAACCGAAATTAAGCCTATTTCGGGTTGTAACACCCCTTCTAAATAACCCGCGAATGCATTAATTAAATTGATATCAAACTAGATTTAATCAGAGTAACATGAAAATAGGGATGTCACAATTAAAAATAAAATACAAAAGTCTCAACCTCAAATGGTAATCATGCTCAACTGAAGAAATAAATAAAATAGATTATTCAAAAATCAACTTCATGTTCTACACAGCGGAAAATATCTCAAACCGGAATAACATCAATTCATAAGTATTCCCAACATAAAATAAAACAATGGAGTATTAAATAAAACTCATCAAACAAGCGTTTCCCCCAGCGTTACAACTATCAGAGCATGACACTGACACACGCGGATAAAACACGACACAACTCTATAAGCCATCCTCACCGACTCCTGAGCTGCTAACTTTAATCTGAAATCATTAAAGTAAGGGTGAGATTTCTATCCAATATAAAATGCATTATACGTTCTTTAAATACAACAGAATAAATCAATATATTTGTCCACTATCATTAACATAATCATAGTTCAATTCACAATTGCATTCGACACAATGATTATGCAAATATAACAATCAATGGAAATTGCAACACTGGAAACCATCCTAGCATGTTACAATCCTATATGCAATGCAGACTCTATGCATGTGGTACCAAACATAAATCAAATTCACCCACTGTTCTATTTCATTCGGAAAACAGCTTTAATCCATGATTCGCCCATAACCAATGGGTCAAGAATCTAGCCTCACTACCTCAGTGCACTAGTAAGTCTATTGGCTCTGCAAGTTCAATTCCACACAATGGGAATGAACCATAAACAATGCTTATGCATGCACCATAAAAGCATGCAACATCAAGTCGACGGAATATGATCACAACATAATTCCAAGTAATGCCAAAAACAATATAACACATGATCATATCTCAATCATAATGGATAGCAGGCAAACACATATGTATCAGTTCCCATTCACTAAGTCGGATCGATTCACAACCAATTCTACACCATCCTCAAAATACCAACATTTACAAAAATCGGGAATTCGACTATTTTTAAAATGATTTTCATAAAATAATATTTTTCTTATTTTATAAGATAGTATTTTTAATTTAAGAAATACTGCCGAAAACGGCACTCAAATCGGAGCTACGGTTTGGAAAATATGAATTTTTGAAGTTTTAAACATTTTGGAATTCAACACAGTGGTAACCGGTTCCTCCCTGGGAGAACCCGGTTCCCACAATTTGAAATAACAAGCTCCTAGAATTTTGTATGGGGAACCCAGTTCCTACATACTGGGAACCGGTTCCCACGTTGAAAAAGTCTCAATTTTTGCAAATTTGAACTGGGAACCCGGTTCCTCCCCAGGAGTAACCGGTTCCCACGACCTGCAGCCTGCAGTACCAAAATTCTCAGTTTTTGACAGCAACTTGTGTCCCAATTCATTCTCAATCATTCCCATACGAATTATAGCATTAAAAACACCAAAATGCAGCCACTATACATCAATACAACATCATACATCATAATTTCATCATTCTCATTACTTATTTATTCCATTAATGGTTCATATTCCTATAATCCGACACAATTAGGGATAATCCTACAAACCTAGAATTATCTAATTCAAGTTTCCTAACATACCCAATTATTCTATTGTATCCCAAAACCCATAAGGCATATTAACTGAATGAAATCACCCATTACCTCGCGATGATCCTTCGAATTTACGGCGTTTGGCTTTTTCCTCTCTTCTCTTCTCCAATTTCACGTATAATGACCTTTTCCAAATAACCTTCTTTTATTTTCCTTTTTATCCTCCTTTTTATATTCCTTTTATTATTTGCCAAATAATAGTATTAAATTAGTTACTATTTAGTAGAACCTTTTACTCCACTCACCTCCAATTCAACCTTACACCCCCCGTCTTCCTTTTAATTCCACAATTAATTAATCCATTTAATCCAAAATATTATTAATTAAGCCTTTAATTATTTTAATAATTAAATTCCTAATTATTTAACACTTGAATTAATTTGGGGTGTCACAACTCTCCCCTACTAAAAAGAGTTTTCGTCCTCGAAAACATACCTTAGACGAAAAGTTCGGGATACGAGTCCTTCATCTGACTCTCCAGTTCCCAAGTTACATTTCCTCCTGCTGGTCCTCCCCAAGCTACTCTCACCAATGCAATCTCTTTACCACGCAATTGCTTCACTTTCCGATCCTCAATCCTTGCAGGTACTGCTTCAACAGTCAAATTATCCCGCACCTGTACATCATCTACCTGAATCTCATGAGACGGATTAGAAATGTACTTCCTCAACTGAGATACATGGAAGACATCATGCAAATTCGCAAGTGACGGTGGTAAAGCAATCTGATAAGCAACTTTCCCAACTCTTTTGGTAATTTGAAATGGACCAATAAAGCGCGGAGTCAACTTCCTTGACTTCAAGGCTCGACCAATACCAGTCATTGGAGTAACTCGCATAAACACATGAGATCCTTCACTAAACTCAAGATCCTTTCTCCTCTTATCATGATAACTTTTCTGACGACTCTGAGAAGTTCTCATCTTCTCCTGAATCATCTTAATCTTTTCTGAAGTCTGTTGAACAATTTCCGGTGCAATCACAGCACTTTCTCCAGATTCATACCAACACAACGGTGTCCGACACCTCCTACCATACAATGCTTCAAACGGAGCCATACCAATGCTCGAATGAAAACTATTGTTGTAGGTAAATTCAATCAACGGTAGATAACCATCCCAAGGTCCACCTTTTTCTAACACACAAGCTCTTAACAAATCCTCTAATGACTGAATCGTTCTCTCCGTCTGACCATCTATCTGTGGATGATAAGTAGAACTCAATCGCAACTTAATACCTAAAGCTTCTTGCAATCCCGTCCAGAACTTAGATGTAAACCTTGGATCTCTATCCGACACAATGCTAGAAGGAATACCATGCAAACTTACGATCTTCTCGACATACAATTCTGCCAACTTCTCCATTGGATAATCCATTCTTATCGGAATAAAGTGAGCAGACTTTGTCAACCAATCGACAATAAGCCAAATAGAATCACAATTCTTCGCTGTCCTTGGTAAACCAGATACAAAATCCATAGAAATGCCATCCCATTTCCACTCTGGCACAAACAACGGTTCCATTAATCCTGACGGTTTCTGATGTTCAATCTTTGATTTCTGACAAACCAAACATGCATACACAAATTCGGCAATTTCCTTTTTCATTCCAGGCCACCAAAATAACTTCTTCAAGTCATGATACATCTTAGTAGCACCAGGATGAATACTCAACCCACTACGATGTCCTTCTTCCAAAATATTCTTTCTAATCTCGGTAACATCCGGAACACACACCCTATCACCAAATCTCATACCTCCATTCTCGTCAATTCAGAACTCGCCTCCTTGACCTTGGTTAATCAATGTCAACTTATCCACTAAACCAACATCAGATTTCTGTCCATTTCGAATTTCTTCCAGAATACCACTGGTCAGCTTCAACATACCCAATTTCACACTATTCGGAGTAGTTTCACATACCAAACTCAAATCTCTGAATTGTTCAACTAAATCTAATTCACGAACCATCAACATTGACATATGCAAGGACTTCCTTCTCAAAGCATCTGCAACAACATTTTCCTTACCAGGATGGTAATTCAAACCAAAGTCATAGTCCTTGAGAAATTCCAACCATCTCCTCTGCCTCATATTCAACTCTTTCTGATCAAAGAGATACTTCAGGCTCTTATGATCACTGAACACCTCAAACCGAGAACCATACAGGTAATGCCTCCACAATTTCAAAATTAACACAACGGCTGCCAACTCTAAATCATGAGTCGGATAATTCCTTTCATGAATCTTCAGCTGTCTTGAAGCATAAGCCACTACCTGCTTATCTTGCATCAAAACACCACCTAATCCCATCAAAGACGCATCACAATACACCACAAAATATTATGCCGGATTCGGCAAAATCAGAATCGGAGCACTAGTCAACCTTCTCTTCAACTCTTGGAATCCCTTCTCACATTCAGAATCCCAAATGAATACTTGACCCTTCCTTGTCAACTTAGTCAACAGCAAATCTAACTTCGAAAATCCTTCAATGAACTTTCTATAGTAACCTGCAAGACCAAGAAAACTACGAATCTCTGAAGCATCCTTCGGCGCTTCCCACTAAGATACCACTTCTACCTTTGTAGGATCAACTGCAATTCCATTCTTGGAAATCACATGACCAAGAAAGCTTACTTCATTTAACCAGAATTCACATTTGGACAACTTCGCATAAAGCTTCTTCTCTTTCAATAATCTCAACACAACTCTGAGATGCTCTGCATGCTCTTCATCACTTTTCGAATAGATTAAAATATGATCAATGAACACCACCACAAACTTATCAAGATACGGATGAAATATCCTGTTCATATATTCCATGAAAACACCAGGTGCATTAGTAACTCCAAACGGCATAACAGAATACTCATAATGTCCATACCTCGTTCTAAATGCAGTTTTTTGAATATCTTCTGTCTTCACACGAATCTGATGATATCCAGACCTCAGATCAATCTTACTAAATACACAAGCTCCAACCAATTGATCCATCAAATCATCAATCCTCGGCAATGGATACCGATTCTTGATTGTCACTTTATTCAACTGCCTGTAATCAACACACAGTCTCATTGTACCTTCCTTCTTCTTAACCAACAACACCGGAGCACCCCACGGCGAAACAATAGGACGAATAAACTTCTTCTGGAGAAATTTTCCAACTGTTTCTTCAACTCAGATAGTTCAGATGCCGACATGCGATAAGGCGCCATCGACACCGGACTAGTTCCAGGAATTAAATTTATAGCAAACTCCGCTTCTCTTTCAGGTGGTAGCTCACTAACATCTTTCGGAAATACTTCTGGAAATTCATTCACAACAGGTAGTTCACCACTCTTAACTTTTCCTTTCACCTCCGTCGAAGAATACAACATAAATACTACAGCACCATCTTTAACGGCTGAATTCATCTGCTTAACTGACATAGTCACATCTTCAACTTTAGCTTCTTTAGGAAATATGACCGTCTTCTCAAAACAATTGATATGAACCTGGTTGAATACCAACCAGTTCATTCCAAGGATAATATCAAGTTGTTCTAAAGTTAGGCACACTAAATCCATACCGAAACCCCTACCAAAAATGACAATAGGACAATTCCTACAAACATATGAAGTAGTCACTAAACCCGACGCAGGAGTGTCAATAACCATATTTCCATCCATATTAGAAATTTCCAAATTCAATCTTTTAGCACAATCCAAAGCAATAAAAGAATGTGTCGCTCCAGTATCAATAATCGCAATTAAAGGTATGCCATTAATAAAACATGTACCTTTAATCAACCGATCATCTGGCTTAGTCTCTGATCCCGACAAAGCGAACACTCTTCCACCAGCTTGTTCTTTATTTGGCTTAGTACACTGCGGATGAGTATGACCTTCTTCGCCACAGTTGTAACAAGTTATCTTTCTGGCTCTGCGCTCAGCAGCTACATGACCAAATCTCCCACAGTTGTTGCACTTCTTTGCATCATTCTTGCACTCATTAGCTCTAAGCCCCATTTCACCACATCTGTAACACTTAATGGAAGAACCAGAGTCTCCCCCACTAGGCTTCCTCCAACCACTAAATTTCTGATTATTTCTATCATAGGGCTTACCAGGATCCATCTGTTTCTTCCCCTTACGATCAACATATCCCTGAGCATTTGACTTAGTACTAGCAAGATCCTCTTCTAGAATCCTACTACAGTCCACTAAATCAGAAAACCTCCTAATACGCTGATACCTGATACCCTGCTTGATCTCGTCACAAAGACCATTCTCAAACTTGATACATTTGGAAAATTCTCCATCTGCATCGTTAGTGTAATGAGCATAATACTTCTCCAATTCAGTAAACTTCGAAGCATACTCACTCACAGACTTGTTTCCTTGCTTGAGCTCCAGAAACTCAATCTCTTTCTTGCCCCGAATATCTTCAGGAAAGTACATCCTCAGAAAAGCTCTCTTGAACACAGCCCAAGTCAATGCAATGCCATCTTCTTCCATTTCAGTTCTGGTAGCAACCCACCAGTCATCAGCTTCCTCTGCCAGCATGTGAGTACCATACCTCACCTTCAGCTCTCCATCACAATCAATCACTCTGAAGATCCTCTCGATCTCCTTCAACCACTTCTGAGCACCTTCGGGATCATGCGTGCCCTTGAACAATGGGGGATTATTCCTCTGAAAATTCCCCAATTGTCTGTCAGCACCAATACCAGCTTCCTGCTGATTCCCTCCGAGCACTCCAGTTAACATTCCCAAAGCTTCAGCAATAGCAGCATCGTCTCTTCCGTTACCTCTTCCAGCCATTGTTCTGTAACATTACAAAACAATCCACATCAGCACACAAGTATCGACAGTGTCACCTTGCACTAGTCGCATACAAAAGGGATAACGACACTAAGACAAGACTGACTATGCTCTAATACCACTATTGTAACACCCCTTCTAAATAACCCGCGAATGCATTAATTAAATTGATATCAAACTAGATTTAATCAGAGTAACATGAAAACAGGGATGTCACAATTAAAAATAAAATACAAAAGTCTCGACCTCAAACGGTAATCATGCTCAACTGAAGGAATAAATAAAATAGATTATTCAAAAATCAACTTCATGTTCTACACAGCGGAAAATATCTCAAACCGGAATAACTTCAATTCATAAGTATTCCCAACATAAAATAAAACAATGGAGTATTAAATAAAACTCATCAAACAAGCGTTTCCCCCAGTGTTACAACTATCAGAGCATGACACTGACACACATGGATAAAACACAACACAGCTCTATAAGCCATCCTCACCGACTCCTGAGCTGCTAACTTTAATCTGAAATCATTAAAGTAAGGGTGAGATTTTTATCCAATATAAAATGCATTATACGTTCTTTAAATACAACAGAATAAATCAATATATTTGTCCACAGTCATTAACATAATCATAGTTCAATTCACAATTACATTCCACACAATGATTATGCAAATATAACAATCAATGGAAATTGCAACACTGGAAACCATCCTAGCATGTTACAATCCCATATGCAATGCAGACTCTATGCATGTGGTACCAAACTTAAATCAAATTCACCCACTGTTCCATTTCATTCGGAAAACAGCTTTAATCCATGATTCACCCATAACCATTGGGTCAAGAATCTAGCCTCACTACCTCTGTTCACTGGTAAGTCTATTGGCTCTGCAAGTTCAATTCCACACAATGGGAATGAACCATAAACAATGCTTATGCATGCACCATAAAAGCATGCAACATCAAGTCGACGGAATATGATCACAACATAATTCCAAGTAATGCCAAAAACAATATAACACATGATCATATCTCAATCATAATGGATAGCAGGCAAACACATATGTATCAGTTCCCATTCACTAAGTCGGATCGATTCACAACCAATTCTACACCATCCTCAAAATACCAACATTTACAAAAATCGGGAATTCGACTATTTTTAAAATGATTTTCATAAAATAATATTTTTCTTATTTTATAAGATAGTATTTTTAATTTAAGAAATACTGCCGAAAACGGCACTCAAATCGGAGCTACGGTTTGGAAAATATGAATTTTTGAAGTTTTAAACATTTTGGAATTCAACACAGTGGTAACCGGTTCCTCCCTGGGAGAACCCGGTTCCCACAATTTGAAATAACAAGCTCCTAGAATTTTGTATGGGGAACCCAGTTCCTACATACTGGGAACCGGTTCCCACGTTGAAAAAGTCTCAATTTTTGCAAATTTGAACTGGGAACCCGGTTCCTCCCCAGGAGTAACCGGTTCCCACGACCTGCAGTACCAAAATTCTCAGTTTTTGACAGCAACTTGTGTCCCAATTCATTCTCAATCATTCCCATACGAATTATAGCATTAAAAACACCAAAATGCAGCCACTATACATCAATACAACATCATACATCATAATTTCATCATTCTCATTACTTATTTATTCCATTAATGGTTCATATTCCTATAATCCGACACAATTAGGGATAATCCTACAAACCTAGAATTATCTAATTCAAGTTTCCTAACATACCCAATTATTATATTGTATCCCAAAATCCATAAGGCATATTAACTGGATGAAATCACCCCTTACCTCGCGATGATCCTTCGAATTTACGGCGTTTGGCTTTTTCCTCTCTTCTCTTCTCTTCTCCAATTTCACGTATAATGACCTTTTCCAAATAACCTTCTTTTATTTTCCTTTTTATCCTCCTTTTTATATTTCTTTTATTATTTGCCAAATAATAGTAATAAATTAGTTATTATTTAGTAGAACCTTTTACTCCACTCACCTCCAATTCAACCGTACACCCCCGGTCTTCCTTTTAATTCCACAATTAATTAATCCATTTAATCCAAAATATTATTAATTAAGCCTTTAATTATTTTAATAATTAAATTCCTAATTATTTAACACTTGAATTAATTTGGGGTGTCACACGGGTCATCTCGTAAAAACTCGTAATTTCTAAAAACTAACCTCACCACTATGTTCTACACGTCGAACTTAGTTAGCACGTCAATTTTCGTTGAATTCGGAGCAACTTGATTCGTCGTCAAATTTATCGAAATCGGAAAATTGGAACACAATCGGGTTCCAAAAGAAGTGCGAAAAATCAGAATTTTTAAGGTTACAGAAGCATCAACACAAGCCCCTGTGTGCATCAACACGGGCCGTGTTGAAAAGCCACCAGAACGTGCAAAAATGCCAAAGACAGAGAATCAACACGGGCGCCCGTGTGCATCAAAACGTCCCGTGTTGATTGGCCAGCAGTAACAAAAATTCCTATACAAGAGGGCAACACGGCCGTGTTAATCAACACGGCCTGTGTTGATGGACCTGCGTGAAAACTTCATCTTTTTCATTCCCAAACGAGATTCCTAACGGTTCGATTCGTTCTAATGATCATCAAAACCCATAATCCATACTCCTATTCCAACTCTTCTAATCTATTTCATTCAACAACCAACCAACCCTATAATCCCATTATCAATTTTCCCCAAATTCAAAATACAACTATCAAAACCTAATCATATGAGATAGAGAAATCAAACCCCTTACCTCTAGCTTGGATGATCCATGATGATTCTACAAAGCTTAACCCCCAAGCTTCCTCTCTCGCTCTCTTGCTCTTCTTCTTCTTCTTCTTTCAAAAACCCTCTCTTCTTCTCTCTAAGACCAAGTTTGGTTTTATGTGAGGAAAGATGGAAAGAAAGGAAGGGAAATGGCTTTTATGACTTACTAGCTTCCAAGTTCTATGTTTGGTTTTGGTATTTTGAATGGAAGGAAAATGAGGAGAAATGGTTTATAATGTGTTCCTTACTAGCAACAAGGGTGAAAACCCAATTCTCGTCAATTAATCCTCACACCCCCAACTATTCTTATAAATTAACACACTAATAATATCTACCAATATTATTACTTCCATTCATTCAAATAACTCCGGAGAATTAAATATCGGATCCTAACGAAACGTCGCCAAATATATTAATAGCTATATTAATTAACACGAACATTCTCGTCGCCAAATAAATATCGATCGGTAATTCGAAAATATTAATTTAATATAATATTAATTAAAACAGGGCGTTACAACTCTCCCCCACTTATGAACTTTTCGTCCTCGAAACTCTGAACAAAATGAACAAATCGGGACATGCCTACGCATTCGTCCACTCAATCCTTGCGTCAACTAAACAACATACAAAATACACCAAATCAAGGAAATATCCTTAACTACAACGTCCAAACAAGAACAACCATGCCGAGATGCAAAGCCCATACAATGCACTCGACAACCAACTAACACCCAACAACTAAACAAGTCGCAGACACACCGGTTCACTCAAGAACCAAACAAACAAGATCGATACTATTCTAACGCCTCAACCATAGAATTAGTCATACACTCGAACCGACACCTCGGAAACGAGTCACCAAAGATAGGAACATAAAGTCCTACGACACAACACCGACATCATCGCCAAAACGAAAACAACAAAATGGTTATACAAACCAAAACTGAAACAATCAGAAAAGCATAAAACCACGCGTGCTACACAAACACGAAAAGATGCCTTCATTCACGCATAAGTACAAACTCAAGAATTACACTTGCAGTTATCGCTCTCATTCTAGAAAATCACAAGGTCACATCATCCTTGTAGATCACCAACGTACCACCCTTGAACAATAACAAGTTACTCAAACATAACAGAAATGCGATACACTACGCATTCAGGGCTTATACAGACGACTTGCGACTATAACTCACTAGCCCAAATCCAACAATCCCGCATACTCACTAAAAATTCAATGCTCGATATCTAAACCATGTTGCGTCACCTTAATGCATAAGATGCCAACCATAAAACAACTTGGTTAATTCCTCAACTTCACAATTACTCAAAATGGATACGTTCAAAGCGTACACCCATCAAGACACCTCGCAACATCAGCTTCATCAACTCGAAGAATCACTCTTTCATTCTCGATTGATCAACGTCCATTGATCCTCTAAAATACACGACATAGTTTGACCTCTTCAAATACTGTCCAAATATTTCACTGGTGAAACTTCTACGTATACACTTGACTTCAACGAAGTGTTCCCTTGTAACAATTCAATTCCCAATGTTGAATTAAGTAATCACCATCCTCGCATCGTCGCAACGATCAATACACAAGTTTCTTATTCGAAACACCTTCATAACTCTCAATCCTTCAAAGTGGTAACTTAGACCAAAACACTCTCTCAAGAACTCAACCCATCAACGTCGTCTCATACTCCTGACTTACAACACAGGTCGGACTTAGAACCATAACATCAATTTCTTTGGAATCCAATCATGAACACCTTCGCGACCGACTTAGTCACAATAGAACATTTTCCTTTATACAACATCAATCATCTCAAGGTACTTGTAGTTACCAAACCATCGCCAAACTCTTTACCGTCAAGACTTATCTTAGTCGCAATCTAATAATCTGCCACGACTATTAGTATCCAACGAAATCCATATGTTAGTAGTGAATAAATCTTTAATAACCTCCTGAGCTTAAACTCAACAAGCGTCTCAAACAAACATGCAACATTCTTCAAAATAATAAATCCCAAATCAGATATTCTTGGGTTATCCTCAATATCAATTTATTAAACTCATCACCATACGAAGTCTCTTTATAGATCGTACCCAACTTGAATTGTCTTCAACAATTCCAATCTACTCGTCGTTAACATCTGCACCTATAAGGTTCCAATGAGCACAACCGCATCAAACTCTAACTCACGCGCCCGAAAATTTTTCCTTATGAAAATCAAATTGTTCCAAGGTAGTAATGCACTTTTCCAACTCTTCGTCGAAATACATCTTAATTCCAAAACGAAATATCACAATACGTCGCACAAGGTTCTCCAGTACCAACCAAGACCAAAATCGAAGCATTCGCTAAACTTTTCACCGGCTCAAACAAATTCGCTTCCCAATGCAAAATCCAAATAGTCACTCAACCATCTCGGGTCAAAGTGCTCACAATCAATGCCAACTTCCAAAAACATCTTCCATCAAACTCACAAAGCTAACCATCCATAACAAAAGAACTTCTAAGCTCTGAAATACCTCTTGATGTCTCCTACGAGATACAAAATAAATCTTCGCGGAACTGTCCATAATATCACCGTCTAAGTTGCTTACTTAAGGCACTCTCGTCCAACAGTTCAAAATTCTATCTTTAGAATACTCAACATGCACTGGTCTAACTTCACTACTGATAACACAACGCTCAGATGCTTGCCACAATTTCCTTAACTTGATGTGAACCAAATAATATCCATGAACACGAAACAACTCTACAGCTACTCATGAGAGTACTGTCGGAACATTCCAAACTCATACCTGAAGCATTAGTCACACTAATGACATCAGCATATACTCGCCCGGACCCTACACTATCTTGAAAAGCATTGTCAAAACATCTTCAGTTCTCACACTAACCCGTAGACAGCCAGACTTTACATCGGTTCCACTAAACACATTAACCCCAAATGACTGATATATCTAAATATCAATCCTCAGAAGTAGACACTTTCCCTCAATATCAACTTCGTTCCTTGACTGCAAACGACACACCGACTCGGGCAACCTTTGCTCTTCTCGAACAACCCAACGGTGGCACTCCATGGTGACCCGCTCGAATAAACAAACTCTGCACAAACCATTCCTCAAGTTGACTTTTCAACTCTAATTCAGAAGCAAACATCCCTTAAGGATACTTCAAATCACAACTAATTCCAAAAACTCAATCCATCAAAACTTCACCTCGCACTACTGCGGTAAATCACTCACATCTTCACAATACGCTTCAGAAAAATCACAACAAGAAGTTCTCTTGCCAAAATCTTGCTTCTCACCAAAATCCAAATTCTCCCACAACTCAAGTAACCATGCACCACCTTGTGCCAACACATCTGCTTCATACACTATTAAGCTGGAAAGATAATCTATTCCAACCAACATAAATCCCGACTACTATCAACAAGAGATTAAGGGTGATCAGTTCCTCAATTTGTCAATAGACAGTCGACATTCATGATGGTGACATAAACCATCTTTACCAAACTACAACAGCGTCTTCCAACTTACACTTCAAGTTACCGAAGCGTAACATTGCTTGAGGCTCCATCCTAAGCCACAAGCGCCACCAAGAAGTAAAACTTCTCCCCCACTTGTTTCAAACTCATCTCTGCATACAAACAATTAGAAACAAGCAAGTACCGACAGTGTTTCACACACATGTCGCATACAAAAGGGTTAAACACATTAACAACCTGGCTGACAGGCCGACCTGCTCTGATACCACTATAGTAACACCCCAATATTACCCAAAGTTTAATATACAAAAAATCAGAGTAATTTAAAATTTCACAAATCCAATACTGAGGCATCACACCTTCAAAAACAACTCACTTTAAACTATTTACTTTAAAGTATAAATCTCGGATACATAGCCTCGTCACCAATCATAAATTGATTCATAAAAATAAAACATCTCCTTTATTAAACTTCCTCATCAAAATCATGTTTTCATAAATTATGAATTCTTATATACAAAAGGAATAACAACAAAAGAATCGACAACAAGACAACATAATTATTTCTCCACCGACTCTACTAACACTACACTCCGTCTTCATAACCGCAAGTTACCAATATAAAGGTAACACGAAACAAGTAAAGGGTGAGATACTCCAAAACATATAATTAAAGGCATGATAAAGTATATATATAATTTCGGAATTATAAAGGGTATAGATTAATAAGTGCATTCAAACACATATCCAAAGCTCACTTACTCTTATCGTCATTCTAAAGTGTCTAATCTATACTTAATTGCCTTAGCCTCATCGGCACAAATCATCACAACAACACGTAAACTTCCGTCACCACGAAATCGTCACAAGCTAATACATCGATAATTAACACAGCAATCATAAACAACAACATCAACCAACAACATTAAACAATTCTAACAACATGAGCAACATAAACAAATCATCACAAATTGGCTAAAGCCCATCGTCGCTTTTGGCATAAAAGCCCATCGTCACAAACATCATCGCATCATATTTGCATTAAGCATTTCATCTAAATTAAACCGTCACAAAGTTCATCATTTATATTCATCGCTTAGTTATCATGAAATTATCAAGTTATATTCATTTCATGTTTATCATAAAGATCCTCACCAAACAAATCATATATCATCGCAATTTAACATCGTCAATTTAATTAAAACCCTACGCCAAACAACTCAAACATAAACATAACCGACTCCATGAGACACGACTATGTTATGCATGTGGTACCCGTTGCTTTGTCCATAATTAGGAACACTTGGCATAAAAGCCTCGTCGCTTGGCATAAAAGGTATTTCTACTAGTAAGCCAAGGTTGAAAACCCAATCCTCAACAATTTCTCCCCACACCCCTAACTATTCTTAAAACACTAATAACATCTAATTATATCATTAGTTCCATTCATTCAAATAATTTCGGGGAATTAAATATCGGATCCTAACGAAACGTCGCCAAATATATTAATAGATATATTAATTAACACAAACATTCTCGTCACAAAATAAATATCGATCGATAACTCGAAAATATTAATATAATATAATATTAATTAAAAGCGGGCGTTACAACTCTCCCCCACTTATAAACTTTTCGTCCTCGAAATTTCGACCAAAACGAATAAATCGGGACATGCCTACGCATTCGTCCACTAAATCCTCGCGTCAATGAAACAACATACAAAAATACACCAAACACAAGGGTATCTCCCTAACTACAACGTCCAAACAAGAATAACCATGCCGAGATGCAAAGCCCATACGATGCACTCAACAACCAACTAACACCCAACAACTAAACAAGTCTCAGACACACCGGTTCACTCGAGAACCAAACAAACAAGATCGATACTATTCTAACGCCTCAACCATAGAATTAGTCACACACTCGAACCGACGCCTCGGAAACGAGTCACCAAAGATAGGAACATAAAGTCCTACGACACAACACCGACATCATCGCTAAAACGAAAACAATAAAATGGTTATACAAACCAAAACTGAAACAATCAAAAAAGGATAATACCACGCGTGCTACACAATCACGAAAAGATGCCTTCATTCACGCATAAGTACGAACTCAAGAATTACACTTGCAGTTATCGCTCTCATTCCAGAAAATCACAAGGTCACATCATCCTTGTAGATCACCAACATACAACCCTCGAACAATAACAAGCTACACAAACATAATCGAACTGAGATACACCACTCATTCTAGGGCTTATACAGACGACTTGCGACTACAACTCACTAGTCCAAATCCAATAACCTCGCTTACTCGCTAATCAATTCAATGCTCGATATCTAAACCATGTTGCGTCACCTTAATGCATAAGATGCCAACCGTAAAACAACTTGGTTAATTCCTCAACTTCACCATTATCCAGAATGGATACGTTCAAAGCGTACACCCATCAAGACATCGTGCAACATCAGCCTCATCAACTCGAAGAATCACTCTTTCATTCTCGATTGATCAACGTCCATTGGTCCTCTAAATACATGACATAGCTTGACCTTTTCAAGTATCATCCAAATATTCACTTGTGAAACTTCGACGTATACACTTGACTTCAACGAAGTTGTCCCTTATAACAATTCAATTCTCAAAGTTTGTAATACGTACTCACCATCGTCGCATCGTCGCAACAATCAATACACAGGTTTCTTATTCGAAACACCTTTCACAACTTTCAATCTTCCGAAGTGGAAATTCAAATCAAAACACTCTCTCAAGAAATCAACCCATCAACGTCGTCTCATACTCCTGACCGACAACTCAGGTCGGACTTAGAACCATAACATCAATTTCTATGGAACCCAACAAGAACACCGTTGCGACCGACTTCAGTCACAAATAGAACATTTTCCTTTATACAACATCAATCATCTCAAGGTGCTTGTAGTTACCAAACCATCGCCAAATTCTTTACCGTCAAGACTTATCTTAGTCGCAATCTAATAATCCACCACGACTATTAGTATCCAACAAAATCCATATGTTAGTAGTGAATAAATCCTTAATAACCTTGCGAGCTTAAATTCAACAAGCGTCTCAAAACAAACTTGCAACATCCTTCAAAATAATAAATCCCAAATCAGATATTCTTGGGTCATCCGCGATATCAACCTACTAAACTTCAACCACAGACGAAGTCTCTTTCTATATCGTACCCAACTTGAATTGTCTTCAACAATTCCAATCTCCTCGTCTTTAACATCTGCACCTATAAGGTTCCAATGAGCACAACCGCATCAAACTCTAACTCACGCGCCCGACAATTTTTCATTATCAAATCGTTCCAAGGTAGTAATGCACTTTTCCAACTCTTCGTCGAAATACATATCAAGTCCAAAATAAAATATCACAATACGTCGCACAAGGTTCTTCAGTACAAAACAAAACCAAAATCAAAGCATTCGCTAAACTTTCCACTGGTTCAAACAAACTAGTTTCCCATTACGAAGTCCAAATAGCGACTCAACCATCTCGGGTCAAAATACTCACGATCAATACCAACTTATAAAAAGATCTTCCATCAAACTCACAAAGTTAATCATCCACAACAAAAGAACTTCTATGCTCTGAAATACCTCTTGAGGTCTCCTACAAGATACAAAATAAATCTTTGTGGAGCTGTCCATAATATCACCGTCTAAGTTGCTTACTTAACACACTCGCGTCCAACAGTTCCAAAACTCTTCCTTTAGAGTGCTCGACATGCACCGATCTAACTTCACTACCAACAACGTGAAGCTTGGATGCTTGCTACGATTCCTTAACTTGATGTGAACCAAATAATATCCATAAACACTAAATAACTCTTACAGCTACTCATGAGAGTACTGTTTAAACATTCCAAAATCATACCTGACGCATTAGTCACACTAATGACATCAGCATATACTCGCCCGGACCATACGCTATCTTGAAAAGCATTGATTAAACATCTACAACCCTCACACTAATCCGTAGACAGCCAGACTTCAAATTGATCTCACTAAACACATAAACTCCGAATAACTGCTTCACTTAAATATCAATCATCGGAAGCAGACACTCCTCCTCAACATCCACTTTGTTCCTCTGTCTGAAAACGACACACCAACTCGGGTAACCTTTGCTCTTCTCGAACAACCCAAGGGTAGCACTCCACGGTGACCCGCTCGAATAACCAAACTCTGCTCAAACTAATCCTCAAGTTGACTCTTTAACTCTAATCCAGAAGCAAACGTCCCTTAAGGATACTTCGAATCACAACTAGTTCCAGAAACTAAATCCATCAAAACTTCACTTCGCACTACTGCGGTAATTCCCTCACATATCTACAAAAGGCTTCAGAAGAATCACAACAAGAAGCTCGCTTGCCAAAATCTTGTTTCTCATCAAAATCCAAATTCGCTCATAACTCAAGTAACCATGCACCACCTTGTGCCAACACATCTGCTTCATACACTATTAAGTTGGTAAGACAAGTCTATCCCAACCAACACAATTCCCAACTACTATCAACAAGAGATTAAGGATGATCAGTCCCTCAATTTGTCAATAGACAGTCGGCAATCATGATGGTGACATAAACCATCTTTACCAAACTGCATCAGCGTCTTCAAACTTACACTATAAGTTACCAAAGCGTAACACTGTTTGAGGCTCCAACCTAAGCCACAAGCGCCACCAAGAAGTAAAACTTTTCCCCTACTTATTTCAAACTCATCTCTGTAGACAAACAATTTGAAACAACAAGTACCGACAGTGTTTTCACACACATGTCGCATACAACAGGGTTTAAACACATAAATAACCTGGCCGACAGACCGACCTGCTCTGATACCACTATTGTAACACCCCAGTATTACCCAAAGTTTAATATGCACAAATCAGAGTAATTTAAAATTTCATGAATTAAATACTGAGGCGTCACACCTTCAAAACCAAATCACTTTAAACAATTCAATTTAAAGTATAAACCTCAGATACATAGCCTCGTCGCAAATCATAATTTGATTTATAAAAATGAAACATCTCCTTTATTAAACTTCCTCATCAAAATCATGTTTTTATAAATTATGATTCTTATTTACAAAGGAAAACAACAAAAGAACAACAACAAGAAAACATAATAATTCCCCCCGAGTGCTACGTATCAGAGCGACACCGACTCGACTAATAGCAGTTATATACTCCGTCTTCATAACCTGCACGTTACCAATATAAAGGTAACGGCGAAACAAGTAAAGGGTGAGATACTCCAAAATATATAATTTAAGGCATGATAATATATATATATATATATATATAGTTTTGGAATTATAAACGATATAGATTAGTAGGTGCGTTCCAACACATATCTAAATTTCACCTACTTTTATCGTTATTCTAAAGTGTTTAATCTGCACTTAATCGCCTAAGCGTCATCGGCACAATTCATCACAACAACACATATACCTCCGTCACCACGAAACTGTCACAAGCTAACACATCACTAGTTAACACACAATCATGAACAACCACATCAAAAACAACATCAAACAATGCTATTAACATAAGCAATATAAACAAACTCATCACAAATTGACTAAAGCCCATCGTCGCTTTTGGCGTCAAGCCCATCATCGCTTTTGGCATCAAGCCCATCGTCACAAACATCATCACATCACATTTTCATTAAGCATTTCATCAAGTTAAATCATCACAAAACTCACCATTTATATTCATCGCATAGTTATCATGAAATTATCAATTCATATTCATTTCATGTTCATCATAAAGATTATCACCAAACAAAGCATCATATATCATCGCAATTCAACATCGTCAATTTAATTAAAACCCAACGCCAAACAACTCAAACATAAACATAACCGACTCCATGAGACACGACTATGTTATGCATGTGGTACCCGTCGCTTTGTCCATAAATAGGAACACTTGACATAAAAGCCTCGTCGCTTGGCATAAAAGCCCATCGTCGCCAATGCAATGTATGTGACTCGACAATAAACACAACACAAAAACATCATCGTCGCTTATCAAAATTGGCATAAAGCCCACATCGTCATAATTTATCTAAATCAAGATAAATATATCATCGCCTTTTAATTGCATTATGCAAAATGTCACATATAATTCATCATCATCAAAATCATGCATTCACAAATCGGAAGCATTTATTAATAACATCAATATAATCATCAATTCATCATGTACAAAGACATATAACTTCGCATCGCATAATCAACAAGTATTCACTAACTAATACGTCGTCGCAAACATTATGTTTAATCACCCCACCTCATTATCGATTCGTTCACTAAATTCTACATACGGAAAATAGTTAAACACCTATCATCGTTGCAAAAGTCATCCCTAATAACCGACATTACTCCTAATCGTCAACATCGCAATCGGATTGTCCATCCGTGTCTTAAATCCCCTAAAACGAAATCCGATTCAATTAAACCGTAATTAAGCCTATTTCGGGTCATCTCGTAAAAACTCGCAACTTCTAAAAGCTAACCTCACCACTAAGTTCTACACGTCAAACTTAGCTAGCACTTCAATTTTCGTTGAATTCGGAGCAACTTGCTCCGTCGTCGAATTTACCAAAATCGGAAAATCGGAACACAATCGGGTACCAAAGGAAATGCGAAAAATCAGAATTTTGGAGGCTACAGATGCATCAACACGGGCCCCCGTGTGCATCAACACGGCCCGTGTTGAAAAGCCTCCAAAAACCCACAAAAAACACCAAGACAGTGAATCAACACGGGCACCCGTGTGAATCAACACGGCCCGTGTTGATTGTCCTGTCAACAACTCTTCCTCGTTCCAATGATCAACACGGGCACCCGTGTGAATCAACACGGCCCGTGTTGATTGATCTGTGTGAAAACTCCATTTTTAACATTCCTAACTTCATTTTTACCATTCCCATTGATTCTAATCATCATCAACCTCATACTCCCTACACCTAATTCAACTTTTCTAATCTATTTCAATCCAACAATCAAACACACAACTCATAAATCAACCTATCAATTTTTCCCCAAATCCAAAATATAACTATCAAAACCTAAACATATGAGATAGAGAAATCAAACCCCTTACCTGTAGTTGGATGATCCATGATGATTCTACAAAGCTCAATCCACAAGCTTGCTCATGATCTTCCTCTCCTTCTTCTCTTGCTCTTCTTCTCCCAAACCCCTCTCTTCTTCTCTCTAAGACCAAGTTTGGCTTTGGTTTGTAAGAATGGAAAGAATGGGAAGGAAAATTGATTTTATAAGTTGCTTTTCTACTAGCAAGCCTAAATTCCTATGTTTGGTTTTGGTGTGTATGAATGGAAAGAAAACAAAGAGAAGTGTTTTATGAATGGAAAGAAAATAAGGAAAATTGGTTTATAAAGGTATTTCTACTAGTAAGCCAAGGGTGAAAACCCAATCCTCAACAATTGCTCCCCACACCCCTAACTATTCTTAAAACACTAATAACATCTAATTATATCATTAATTCCATTCATTCAAATAATTCCGGGGAATTAAAGATCGGATCCTAACGAAACGTCGCCAAATATATTAATAGATATATTAATTAACACAAACATTCTCATCACAAAATAAATATCGATCGGTAACTCGAAAATATTAATATAATATAATATTAATTAAAAACGGGCGTTACACCAATACTCAAATGAAAGCTATTGTTGTAGGTAAACTCAATCAATGGTAGATAACCATCCCAAGCTCCACCTTTTTCTAACACACAAGCTCGCAACCAATCTTCTAACGACTGAATAGTCCTCTCGATCTGACCATCTGCCTGCGGGTGATAAGCGGAACTCAACCTCAACTTAGTACCCAATGCTTCTTGCAACCCTGTCAAAACTTTGAAGTAAACCTCGGATCTCTATCCGACACAATACTAGAAGGAATACCATGCAGACTTACAATCTTCTCAACATATAATTCTGCCAACCTCTCCGTCGGATAATCCATCCTTATCGGAATAAAGTGAGCAGATTTTGTCAACCGATCAACAATAACCCAGATAGAATCACAATTCTTCGCTGTCCTCGGTAAACCAGACACAAAATCCATAGCAATGCCATCTGATTTCCACTCTGGAACAAACAACGGCTCCATCAATCCTGACGGTTTCTGATGTATAAGCTTTGACTTTTGACAAACCAAACAAGCATAAACAAACTCAGCAACTTCTTTTTCATTCCAGGCCACCAAAAAAACTTCTTCAAATCATGATACATCTTAGTAGCACTGGGATGAATACTCAATCCACTACGATGTCCTTTGAAATTCCTGGTATGTCACAGACTCAGGATGTCTAATGGAATGTTAAGACATCTGATCTGACATTAAGTGCTGAACAAGTAGAATGGGCTGTACTTTTAAATTCTGTTCTACAACAGACAATGAGCTATCATACCAGACCCTGTAACACCATTGATAAGTGCAGGTTCTGATTTAATGAAGTTCAGAACAGTTAAGGTTAATTATACAAACTGATGTCATGATGAATGCTATGACATCAAACAAATAACCAATGCGAGCGTAAATAACACACAATTGTTCACCCGGTTCGGTTCAACCAACCTACATCTGAGGCTTCAAGCCGAGGATAAAGTTCACTATTAGCGATATCAATTCAAAGACCTACAGCCAACACCCCGTTGTGACCTTCTCACTTAATCACTACCCAATGACACTTTTACCTAAGTCCTACTTAGATATGAGAACCCTCTCACTCCCTTCAATCACACCCGTGTGATTACTTTCTGATTCATAAACTTGGAAGATACACTTCCATCACACAACTTGATCATGCTTAAAAGCTTTAATCAAGTACAATTCATACATCCTCTTGCCTACGGGCTTCAAGGAGTATGGTGACCATCCCACAGCCCGGGAGGTTCACAACAAACTAGCCCTAATGATTACATCTTTACAATACACGGCTTGTTTACAACTAGGTTACAATGCTTCTATTTATAACCCTTTTACCCAACTGGATTTGGGCCTTCATGTGACAACAAGCGACTTCAACAACTCAAAATAAGCGGAAAACTTACGCTACAAGTTAGGTCTTCAATCGAGCTTTTCTCCTTATCTTTAGCTTGATTGAATCTTCTAGGCTCCACATATGCCTTCACTTTTCGCTACTTGTTATGCATTCTATTTGGCGAGAATATTACGCATAACTTTAGGAAAGCGCACGGACTTGGCAGTTCGGTTTGATGTACGATATGATGTTATGACATCTCGTGTGACATGTTGTTCGGATGTTGATTTAATTCAACACAACATGTTTAGGCATTACAATAGGATTTTCGGCTGTTCACTATCCTATTGTACATTACATTATTGTTGTTATTATTTGTTTTCTGAATTGAGCCAATCCTAAACAAAGGCACTTACAATCTCCCCCTTTGGCAAATTTTGGCTAAAACAAATAACCTCACTCTTTAGTGATTACAACAATAAACAAAACAATAAAAGTGTTCAGGATACCATTGTAGGATGTCTTGACATTGATCTTGACATCTTTATATGTAACCAACACTAACTATCCAGGACTTCACCTTTTCAGGAGTTGATGCACATGAGGAAGAAGATGCATCACATTCCTGTTAGTCCACGAACCCTTCCTTGTCACTGGAGGTGTAGAAAGAGGTCCATGGGAGATAAACTATCCTTTCAGGGGCATCCGAGAACCCTTAAGGAGTGACTAGAATATCTCCTTGTAACTCGAACACGGTCTGGCGTGTTCTAACTCGAATCACAAGTCACAAAAATTCCAGACATTTGAATTTTCTGCTGAATTTGTGACACAGACAATTGTGATCATAACTTTGTGTAGTTGCGATAAGGACAATGACAACAACAGGCACTCCTTTCACTCCTTATCTCCCCCTTTTTGGCCAAAAATTGACAAAGAAAGCCCTCACAAAACCAGATCCAAACGGCTTTCCCGGATCCATTACAAACCCCATGATGGTTGTGAGAGAGAATGTGTGACGGGAGTTTATATAGGAGATAGCAGGTTCAAGAAGATGGCATTAATAAATCTGGTCAAGGATAGGTTGTTGAATGCCTTTAATATCTCCAGGTTGTTTCAGTCACATGAACCAATCCCAAAACATGCACAAATTTTCGGTTAAGGCAATTACTGAACAAATTTAGCCTTTGACCGGCTTTGAAGGCTGAAGATTTATTCCTTATGGGAAACAGAATACCAAATATAACTCCTGTATATCCACAGCCACGTGGTTAAGTCATTTTCCACGTATTCTTCTTGATTCTCTCAAGGGTGCAATGTCTTCAGTAATGTCATGACATTCAGATAGACATTACCTTACAGTCTTCAACAGCAGTCTTCATTTTCTTCTCACATCTAGACAAAGAGAAGGACAGCTAGTAGCAAGAGACTAGTAACAATAAGCATGGTCATCAATGATGCTTTCTTGAGTGTTGCTGAGAACCAACACAATTACTTTCTTCCCTTTTTTTTTTCAGACTGCAAAAGAAGGAAGGAAGGAATAAACCAGAAGACTCCAAACTGCTTCACAAGACCACAGATTAGCTCAAATACACAAGATTTAGATGCCACTTCTATTTCTTGTAGTAAAAGAAACCCCTTGAACATATGCTGAATATATCAGATTCCTTAATCTGATTTACTTCTTATGATCTTCCATTCACTAGTAGTTGCTAGTACTAGTGAAGTCTTTACCATAATAGCATTTTTGATTTGCCAGACCAAGTTGCTATTAATAAGATCTGAATCTACAAAATTGCTCCAAAAGAATCAAAGCTGCCACTGATGATTCTTTCAAAGGTCTCTGAGATTTTCTTCTAAAACTCAGACAGATAGCAAGAGCAATTCCTGATGTTGAGACATTCTCCAAGACTTCACTTAGAAGTTCACAATGTCATATTATCAGAACACATAAACATCAGCATATCCATGTCCTCTTCTGACTTCTGATCTTCAGATTAAGTCCAACAATTTTCTTCTGACATATACAAAGTCTCCCTTCAGTGTATATTATCATTATGGAAAGTACACACATATTGACCTCCTTTGTTATGGACAATCAAAAACCATTGTGGAAAACAATTAACCACTATCTCTGAGGTGATAACTCCAATCACCTTGAGCTTAAGATAACAAAGACATCTAAGAAAATATGTCTTTGTATTTCCATAAATTTTGACATGACTCCCTGGATGGTTGTAAGTCATGTAACCATAGTCTGAAACCAACCTCCAACCTTCTTAGTGTGCTTACAAGCTTTACTAAGATTCAGACTCTCTAACAGATCCAGAAGGATTATCCCTTAATCAAACGTTGATCATATCATCCTTCTGCCCATTACATTTACTAGTAGTTGCTGATACTAGTAAATACTTCAAACCAAAAAGGTAGTTATGCATTGTTGAGCATACTACTTTTAAAACACAAGTAGAATCTTCTTATTCTAAACCAAAGATAGAGCCCACGAGGTGTTTGAATATTAAGATTCATAGTCCCAAGTCTACCACAGACTTCTAACAATAATGATGTTATAACATCATCTGGGACATCAGAACCTATCCTTGGGTTGAAGTTGACAACTTATTTATTTTCATCCATGCTCTTTTATATTCCTCATATGAAAGACATGATCTTTATCTTCAGCAATAAACTCACCAGAATACCCTAGAGAGAAATAAACTCTCTACCATGCTCTGAAAAACAGGTCCAGAATTCAGCCTTGCATGCATATCATACAAACACTTAGTCTCCCATCAAAGTGTTTGTGTATATTATCTTCAGCAATAAACTCACCAGAATACCCTAGAGAGAAATAAACTCTCTACCATGCTCTGAAAAACAGGTCCAGAATTCAGCCTTGCATGCATATCATACAAACACTTAGTCTCCCATCAAAGTGTTTGTGTATATCTTTATGCAAGATCCTAATAAATACTTAGTCTCCCGTCAAAGTATTCATTAATGGTTAGATTATGCCACCTTCTCAAGGTAGGGTAATTGATCTAACAATCTTCTGCTCCATACTTGAAGAATCAGCTGATCCTTACAAACTTCCTTTGCTGAAGAAATAACTTATTTGAGATGATGTTGCAACATCAGACCTGACATTGATCTCAAACACATGACCGGCTTGTACTATGGTTTTGGATGAATGTCCATAGTAATTCAAGCACACTTTCTTGTAGGGAATACAAGAGTACACCAAAAGTGATCACCCTTCATGATCGGATCCACAACACCATAAATACAACTAGCATGTAACATTTTCACCTTATGCTACGCTACCCTTGATAAGATGGTGGGGTTATTCTTGACATACTCCTGAGACAAGTGCATACCAACTGTTCTATTATGTGAGGACACCACATAATTGAACTCAAGTAGGAAGAGGAACTTCTCATGAAAGAGTCGGGGAACCATGATCTTTTGATAATAACTCTTCCTTGCTTCACACCTAACAAGATCATCCTAGGTGAAATGGATGACTTTTCAAGGTGCGACACCAACTATTGGACATTGGTTGAAACAATTCCAATGCCAAAAACATTCCATGGATGATTTTTCATCAGAAGCAGGTGTTCCATGCTCATATAGACTTGACAAGAGATACAAAGCCTATATTCTTTTGATGAGAGTCATCACTAGACAAATTGAGATAACAGATTCTCAATACCAGAAAGTCAAGACATTTTGTATGACATGTCTTCAAAGGTCTTCAGGTCAAGGACTCCCCCTGAATATCACTCGGATCCTTTCGGAGAATCATGGAATTCTCAATAAATGTTGCAGTTTATGAGATTGGTAGCCAATCATCTGTTGTACTCCTATACTTCTTGGAGACCACAAAGATCATGAGAAATAAACTCAAGCATCTTATAAACCAGAGTGATTGATCACCCTGCAGCCTCTGAACAGAATGTTATCCATCATCCCTCTTTATGGACACATTGTTGAGCTCTTCACTGACACATAGTAAGCACTCTTTATTTGGAATTTGCCACATGTTCCGATTAAGAATCCTTAGTTTGCTTGCTACACAAGTTTCATTGCCACTCTGTCACTTGTACTAGAAGAAACGTATTATGAGAATGTCCAATTTGACTAGATTTCATCATCTCTTCTCAAAATCGGTGTCTTCAATAGTTGTGATGTTGTACATCCTTTTCATCACATACTTTAAACTCTTGATTCGATTTCCACATATTTATCACATAAATATTCAGCTCCCATCCGTTATTCGGTTAGAATTATCTACTCACACTTAGATGATCTGATGATCACTTCTTCACACTTACCAAGCATATTTACTTGGTGAAGACACAAGGATGATGTTCCAACATTAGATCGACATCATCCATCACTTGTGGGAAGGCATGGAAATCACAACTTTATGAGTTCTTTTAAATACATTGAGCTCGCTACTATACTCCCTTAAGCCTTGGTGGAAATAAACGACCTTTGGAGTAGATAACTTTGTTGATCGTGTCACGATCAACTAATACAAAGCGGATGTCTCCTCTTCCAGGATCGGGGTAGGTCCCAAACATATGTACTCACACTACATGTGTTTAGCACCAACATGTTCTTCAAATGGAAGCGTATAATGTTCTAACATTCTTAAGAACATCGGTTCCATCTTCTTGAACACATCATCCTTGATGATCTTCAAGGTCTTCAAAACAACTTGCAAATGAATATGAGAATCATTGATCAATTGATACTCATCGACTATCAATAAATGCCTTTATGAGTGGACTTGAGGAAGACCCAGTATCTTTGACAACATTGATAGGTTGTAAAGTCGCTAAAAATCTGTGAGACAAACCAACAACCCTAGAGTTCTACTTTCACTTTAGGGTTGTATCGGAAGCTATCTGTGGAATAGCCAAATTTCAACAGAATTTACACAATGCTTACTCCATATTGTAAGCATGGCACATAAGGATTGAAAATAAATCAATCCTACAATTTGTTTGCTTCTTCACCAAGCAACATCCTAGACCAAACCCTAAAGCCCTGTTCTGTAGAAACTTTTTAAACATAAAGGATACCTTATCAATATCTTCACTCCGCATGAAGGTTTTGATAACTTTCTCCTCTCTGAATATAGATTGAACAATGCACTCCAAAATCTTCACTCCCATGAAGTCTCTAAATTAGTTCAACCTTACAGCTGATCAGGTTGGTCTAGTTATTCCCAATTTTGGTCCATCCTCCACTTCTAGGGACCATTTAACATGAACACTACACGTTCAAACAATCTTCTACCTTGAACACAACCAGAAAGTATCCCCCATGGATCTCATCCAGAAACAGACAGGATGCTACTGCTCTGATACCAATTGAAATTCCTGGTATGTCACAGACTCAGGATGTCTAATGGAATGTTAAGACATCTGATCTGACATTAAGTGCTGAACAAGTAGAATGGGCTGTACTTTTAAATTCTGTTCTACAACAGACAATGAGCTATCATACCAGACCCTGTAACACCATTGATAAGTGCAGGTTCTGATTTAATGAAGTTCAGAACAGTTAAGGTTAATTATACAAGCGATGTCATGATGAATGCTATGACATCGAACAAATAACCAATGCGAGCGTAAATAACACACAGAATTGTTCACCCAGTTCGGTTCAACCAACCTACATCTGGAGGCTTCCAAGCCGGGGATAAAGTTCACTATTAGCGTTATCAATTCAAAGACCCTACGCCAACACCCGTTGTGACCTTCTCACTTAATCACTACCCAATGACACTTTTACCTAAGTCCTACTTAGATATGAGAACCCTCTCACTCCCCTTCAATCACACCCCGTGTGATTACTTTCTACAGTTCATAAACTGTTCAGAAGATACACTTCCATCACACAACTTGATCATGCTTAAAAGCTTTAATCAAGTACAATTCATACATCCTCTTGCCTACGGGCTTCAAGGAGTATGGTGACCATCCACCCGGGAGGTTCACAACAAACTAGCCCTAATGATTACATCTTTACAATACACGGCTTGTTTACAACTAGGTTACAATGCTTCTATTTATAACCCTTTTACCCAACTGGATTTGGGCCTTCATGTGACAGCAAAGCAGCTTCAACAACCTGCATAAAATAAGCAGAAAACTTCTGCTACAAGTTAGGTCTTCAATCGAGCTTTTCTCCTTATCCTTAGCTTCTGATTGAATCTTCTAGGGCTCCACATATGCCTTCACTTTTCGCTACTTGTTATGCATTCTATTTGGCGAATATTCGCATAACTTTAGAAACGCACCGGACTTGGCGGTTCGGTAGCTTGATGTACGATATGATGTTATGACATCTGTGTGACATGTTGTTCGGATGTTGATTTAATTCAACACAACATGTTTAGGCATTACAATAGGATTTTCAGGCTGTTCACTATCCTATTGTACATTACATTATTGTTGTTATTATTTGTTTTACGCGAATTGAGCCAATCCTAAACAAAGGCACTTACATCCTTCTTCCAAAATACTCTTCCGAAGTTCTGCAATATTCAGAACACATACCCTATCACCAAATCTCATAACACCATTCTCGTCAATTCGGAACTCACCTCCTTGGCCTTGGTTGATCAATGTCAACTTATCCACCAAACCAACGTCAGATTTCTGCCCAGCTCAAATTTCCTCAAGAATACCACTAGTCAGCTTCGACATACCCAACTTAACACTATCAGAAGTAGTTTCACATACCAAGCTCAAATCTCTGAACTGCACCATCAACATACATATGCAAGGACTTCATTCTCAATGCATCTGCAACCACGTTTGCCTTACTAGGATGGTAATTCAAACCAAAATCATAAACCTTCAGGAACTCCAACCACCTTCTCTGCCTCATGTTGAGCTCTTTCTGATCAAAGAGATATTTCAGACTCTTGTGATCGCTGAATACCTCAAATCGAGAACCATACAAGTAGTGCCTCCATAATTTCAAAACAAATACCACTACTACCAATTCTAAATCATGAGTCGGATAATTCCTTTCATGAACCTTCAATTGTCTCGAAGCATAAGCCACAACCTGCTTATCTTGCATCAACACACCACCTAATCCCATCAAGGACGCATCACAATACACAACAAAGGACTTCGCTGGATTCGGCAAAATCAAGATCGGAGCACTAGTCAGCCTCATCTTCAACTCTTGGAATCCTTTCTCACATTCAGAATCCCAAACAAACACTTTCCCCTTTCTTGTCAACTTAGTCAATGGCAACGCTAACTTCGAAAATCCTTCAATGAACTTTCTGTAATAACCTGCAAGACCAAGAAAACTACGGATTTCAGAAGCATTCTTTGGCGCTTCCCACTGAGATACCGCTTCTACCTTCGTAGGGTCCACAACAATTCCATTCTTGGAAATCACATGACCAAGAAAACTTACTTCACTTAACCAGAACTCACACTTAGACAATTCGCATAAAGCTTCTTCTCTTTCAACAATTCCAATACAACTCTAAGATGTTCTGCATGCTCTTCATCACTCTTTGAATAAATTAAAATGTCATCAATAAATACCACCACGAACTTATCGAGATACGGATGAAATATCCTGTTCATATACTCCATGAAAACACCAGGTGCATTAGTAACTCCAAACGGCATAACAGAATACTCATAATGCCCATACCTCGTTCTAAATGCAGTTTTCTGAATATCTTCCGTCTTCACACGAATCTGATGATATCCAGATCTCAAATAGATCTTACTGAATACACACGCTCCAACTAATTGATCCATCAAATCATCAATCCTCGACAACGGATACTGATTCTTGATTGTAACTTTGTTCAACTGCCTCTAATCAACACACAATCTCATCGAACTTTCCTTCTTCTTAACAAATAACGCCGGAGCACCCCACGGCGAAACACTCGGCCGAATAAACTTCTTCTCAAGTAACTCTTCTAACTGCTTCTTCAATTCAGACAATTCAGATGCCGACATGCGATAAGGTGCCATCGACATCAGACTAGTTCTAGGAATCAAATTTATAGTAAACTCCACTTCTCTCTCAGGTGGTAATTCACTAACGTCTTCCAGAAACACTTCTGGAAATTCATTCACCACTGAAAATTCATCACTCTTAGCTTTTCCTTTCACCTCCATTGAAGAATATAACATAAACACCACAGCATCGTCTTTAACCGCTAAATTCATCTGTTTAACCGACATAGTCACATCTTCAACTCTAGCTTCTCTAGGAAAAATAACCATCTTCTCAAAACAGTTGATATGAACCTGGTTAAATTCCAACCAGTTCATTCCAAGGATGATATCAAGTTGTTCTAACGGTAGGCACACTAAATCCATACTGAAACCTCTACCAAAAATCACAATAGGACAATTCCTACAAACAAATGAAGTAGTCACTGAACCCGGCGCAGGAGTGTCAATAACCATACTTCCATCCATATTAGAAATATCCAATTTCAATATTTTAGCACAATCCAAAGCAATAAAAGAATGTGTCGCTCCAGTATCAATAATCGCAATTAAAGGTATGCCATTAATAAAACATGTACCTTTAATCAACCGATCATCTGGCTTAGTTTCTGACCCAGACAAAGCGAACACTTTACCACCAGCTTGCTCCTTCTTGGGTTTTGTACACTGAGGACGAGTATGACCCTCCTCACCACAGTTGTAACAGGTCACCATTCTCACTCTGTAATCGTTAGCCACATGACCTAGTTTCCCACACTTGAAACACTTCCAATCATTACTCTTGAAGTCTACCATACGATGTCCTGTCTCACCACACTTGTAGCACTTAATGGAAGAACTAGAATCTCCCCCACTAGGCTTCTTCCATCCACCGGATCTCTGATTATTCTTATCATAAGGTTTCCCACGATCCATCTGTTACTTTCCTTTACGATCCACATATCCTCGAGCATTAGTTCGAGTATTAGCAAGATTCTCTTCCAGAATCCTACTACAGTCTACCAAGTTAGAAAACCTCTGGATACGCTGATACCTGATACCCTGCTTGATCTCATCACGAAGACCATTCTCAAACTTGATACATTTGGAAAATTCTCCATCTGCATCGTTTGTATAATGAGCATAGTACTTCGCCAACTCCATAAATTTCGAAGCATACTCACTCACAGTCTTATTACCCTATTTGAGTTCCAGAAACTCAATCTCTTTCTTGGCCCGAATGTCTTCAGGAAAATACCTCCTCAGAAAGGCCCTCCTGAACATAGCCCAATTCAGTGCAACACCATCTTGCTCCATTTCTATCCTGGTAGCAACCCACCAGTCATCAGCCTCCCCCGCCAGCATGTGAGTACCATATCTCACCTTCAACTCATCAGCACAATCAATTACTCTGAAGATCCTCTCGATCTCCTTCAACCACCTTTGAGCACCTTCGGGATCATGTGTGCCCTTGAACAATGGAGGATTATTTCGCTGAAAATTCCCCAATTGTCTATCAGCACCGATACCAGCTCCCGGCTGATTCCCCCCAAGCACGCCAGCTAGCATCCCCAAAGCCTCTGCAATAGCTGCATCTTCTCTTCCGTTACATCTTCTGGCCATTGTTCTATAACATTACAAAACAAGCTCATTAGAACACAAGTATCGATAGTGTTACCTTGCACTAGTCGTATACAAAAGGGATAACGACACTAAGACACGACCGACTATGCTCTGATACCACTATTGTAACACCCCTTCTAATTTCCCCGCGAATTTATATTTACATCAAAGTTAAAATAAACAAAAGGGGCGTCACAATTAATTAACACATACGAATAAAAAAATACCAATATAATGTCATGCCTTTACTGAAGAACTTTATTAAGGTAATCAAAACCAATATTTATGTCTACACAGCGGAAAATAGCAACCAAAACAGAATAGTACCAAATCATAATCATTCCCAAAGTAATTCAAATAACAAAAGAATACTAAATAATTTCTCAGCTAAACGTTCCCCAGTGTTACAACTTATCAGAACATGACACTGACACGCGGAAACAAAATAACACAGCAGCTCTATAGCCATCCTCACCAACTCCTGAGCTGCTAACTTTAATCTGAAAGCATTAAAGTAAGGGTGAGATTTCATCATGATTAATATGCATTATAAGTCCCTCAGACAACAAAATATCACAAGTATATTAATCCACCCATTATAGCATAATTCAAATTTCAGCACACAAATTACAAACCACACAATTCATTATGCACAACAATAACAACAATAGAATTATAACACTGGAAACCATCCTAACATGTTACAATCCCATGCAAGTACAAATGCAGACTCAATGCATGTGTTACTAAAACGTGAGCTAAGTCACACACACTAATCCATAATCACCCGGATATAATAATCATCGATTCGTCCATAATCACCCGAACACGAATCCAGCCTCACCACCCATCATCACCCGGGAACGGTTATTGGCAATACAAGTCAAATTCTACACAATGGGGATTAACTTCACCAGAATGCATATGCATGCACAACACCAGCATGCAACATTCAATCAAATCTATGAATACACCAATCTTCATAAACCGAATCAAAACCAAAACATGATGTCCGCAACGATCATGCACGCATCAAACAACATAAACATGCATTTCATCCACAAAATCCTGATACAATCAATTGCCACAGGTACACTACTGCATATACACCAA
This sequence comes from Vicia sativa, assembly GCA_021764765.1. Lineage (NCBI taxonomy): Eukaryota > Viridiplantae > Streptophyta > Magnoliopsida > Fabales > Fabaceae > Vicia > Vicia sativa. Next base: position 76,644,511 of record CM038793.1, read on the forward strand.
GTATGCATTGAATAATAAACCACCTAAATCGGAATTCAACGCATTTTCAAAATAAATTCAAGTTATAGGAATTTCCTTTATTTCATAAAATAGAGCATTAAATTTAAGAAACAACGTCCAAAATGGGGCTCAAAAGACTTACGATTTGAAAGTTATGAATTTTAAAGTTTAGTATTCTCCAAAAAGTAACAGGGGTAAACGGTTCCTCCCAGGGAGAACCCGGTTCCCACAAGTTTTAAAAACACACCCCCTGGAAAAATGTATGGGGAACTCGGTTCCTCCAGGCAAGAAACCGGTTCCCATAAAAAATTTCAGTTTTCTTTGAAAAAAAAGAACTGGGAACTCGGTTCCTCCCCAGGAGTAACTGGTTCCCAGCAACCCAGAATACCCCTCCTCTGGTTTTTATACCAGGAACCCGGTTCCTCCCACATGGGAACCGGTTCCTGCGACCTGCAGAGACCAAAATTATATAGTTTTGACAGCATTATGCATACCAACTCAATTCCTATCAATTCCACACGAATCCAACATCCAAACACAATATAATTACACAATCCAACAGTAGTAACATGCCATATAACATTCTCTGATCATTCCTAATGACCCTATAACATCCAAATTACTCAATTCTACACAATCCGACACAAATTGGGATATTTCTACGAAAACCTAGAATTACTAAATTGAGATTTCTAACATACTACGATCAATCCTATTGAAATTAAAACCAATAATACATGTTAATCAATCGAAACCACCCCTTACCTTGTGGGTTCTTCGAATTCCAGCAACTTTACTCTTTTCCTCTTTCTCTTCTCTTCTCCAATGTCACGAATGATGAAACTCCTTCTATTCCTGTTTTCTCCTTCTTTTCCTTTTATTATTCCCAATAATAATAATAAAATATTAATAATTAGGATAGGTAGAGTATTTTACTCGTCACACCCCCTCATTACTTCTCACACTCCCAACTCTTCCATTCATTTAATTAATTATTTAAATCCAATAATTCAAAATATTAATAATTAAACTCTAATTAAATTAATAATTAAAAATTCTAATTACTTAATTATTGAATCATTTTTGGGGTGTCACAGACGACATGATAGCAAAGTATGACATTAAAGAAGAGCATATAGAATATCTCTTGAAATTATTTCAATGATTGAGGAAATATCAGCTTCGCTTAAATCCTAACAAATGCACCTTTGGGCTGAGATCTGGAAAGCTCCTAGGTTTCATTGTCAGCCAAAGAGGTATTGAAGCTGATCCCGACAAAGTCAAGGCTATTCAAGAAATGCCTACGCCATGAACTGAAAAGCAAGTAAGAGGATTTCTTGGACGGTTGAATTACATCTCCAGATTTATCTCTCAAATGACTGCTACTTGTGGACCAATATTCAAGCTTCTCCGCAAAAATCAAGAGGTTGTATGGACAGAAGATTGCCAGAAAGTGTTCGACAGTATCAAGGAATACCTGTCATAACCTCTAATGTTGATTCCTCCAATCGAAGGAAGACCGCTAATCATGTACCTTACAGTGTTAGTAGATTCTATGGGTTGCGTGCTTGGACAACAAGATGAAATCGGTAAGAAGGAGCATGTCATCTATTAGTTGAGTTAAAAGTTCAAAGATTGTGAAACTTGTTACTCCATGCTCGAGAAAACCTGTTGTGCTTTGGTATCGGCTTTAAAATGTCTTTGCAGTACATGATCAATCACACGACTTGGTTAATCTCCAAAGTGGATCCAATCAAGTATGTCTTTGAAAAGCCTGCCTTAATAGGGAGAATTTCCCGATGACAGATGTTATTATATGAATATGACATCGAATATTGCACCCAAAAAGCGGTCAAATGAAGCATTCTCGCCGATCACTTGGCTTATCAACCAATCAACGGATACCAATCTCTCAATTTTGACTTCCCTGACGAGGATGTTATGTACTTAAAGATAAAACATTGTGACGAACCGTTACCTAAAGAAGGTCTTAATCCTGAATCAAGATGGGGACTAATTTTTGATGGAGCAGTTAACATTTTTGGCAATAGAATTGGGGCAATCATCATTACTCCCGAAGGTACTCATATCACGTTTTCCGCCATATTGCTATTTGATTGCACTAACAAAATCGCAAAATACGAATCTTGTATCATGGGTATCGAAGAATCCATCGACTTAAGGATCAAGATCCTTGACATATATGGAGATTCAGCCCTTGTGATCAATCAAATCAAAGACAAGTACGAAACTCATCACCTTGGTTTGATTCCCTACCGAGATTATGTGAGACGTTTGTTGACTTTCTTCAACAAAGTTAGATTGCATCACATTCCTCGAGATCAGAATCGAATGGTAGACACCTTGGCTACTCTATCTTCCATGTTCAAAGTCAACCATTGGAACGATATGCCTAAGATCAATATCAGACGACTTAAAAGACCTGCCTATGTGTTTGCAACTGAAGTAGTCATCAATGATAAATCGTGGTTTCACAACATCAAACACTTCCTTCAAACTCAAGAGTACCCGCTTGGGGCATCACACAAATATAAGAAAACTCTAAGGAGGCTTTATGTAAATTTCTTCCTGAATGTAGATGTGTTATACAAAGGAAACTTCGACATGGTCTTGCTCAGATGCATGGACAAACACGAAGCAGATATGTTAATACACGAAGTACATGAAGGATCCTTGGAACCCATTCAAATGGACATGCAATATCCAGGAAAATCTTAAGAGCAGGTTACTATTGGATAACAATGGAATCCGATTGATGTAAACACGTTAAGAGATATGACAAGTGCTAGATCTACGCAGATAAGATCCATGTGCCACTGACTCTACTCAACATTCTCTCCTCTCCGTGGCCTTTCTCCATGTGGGGTATCGACATGATTGGAATGATTGAACCAAAAGCTTCAGACGGTCATTATTTCATCTTAGTGGCCATTGATTACTTCACCAAATGGGTCAAAGCAGCATCTTACGCCAATGTTACAAGACAAGTGGTTGTGAGGTTCATCAAGAACAACCTCATTTGTCGATATGGAATTCCAAGTAATATCCTTATAGATAATGGATCGAACTTGAACAACAAAATGATGAAAGAACTGTGTAAGGAATTCAAGATTGAGCATCATAAATCTTCTCCTTACCGACCAAAAATGAACGGCGTTGTGGAAACCGCCAACAAGAACATCAAGAAGATCGTCTAGAAAATGGTCATCACTTGCAAAGACTGGCATGAAATGTTTCCATTTGCTTTACATTGGTATTACACTTCAGTATGCACGTCAATAGGGGCAACCCCTTTCTCTTTAGTATACAAAATGGAAGCAGTTATCCCCATTGAAATTGAAATTCCATCAATGAGAGTCCTCATGGAGGCTAAGTTATCTGAGGCTGAATGGTGTCAAAGTAGATACGATCAGTTGAACTTAATTGAAGAAAAATGTATGACCGCTTTGTGTCATGGACATTTGTATCAAAGAAGGATGAAGAAAGCTTTCGATAAAAGGTTCGACCTCGTGAATTTCAAGAAGGTGACCTTGTTCTTAAAAAGATCTTATATTTTCAACCAGATTTTATGGGCAAATGGTCTCCAAATTTCGAAGGCCCATATATCGTCAAAAGAAGATTTTCTGATAGTCCTATGACTCTCACAACCAGGGACGGTGATGAAATCCCGCATCCTGTGAATAATGATGCAGTCAAGAAATACTTTGTCTAAAAAAGACAAAAGAACAACTCGGTAAGTCAAAAACCCGAAAAGGGCTGCTTAGGAAAAAATGAGCGTCTCGGTGGACTGAAAACCTGAAAGGGCGGTCCAGGAAAAAATTAGAGACAATAAACAGAAAAAAAATTATCCCGGTGTAAGTCTCAACCATCCTATGTACTTACTTAGTTTCCTTGTACATATCTACCCCTTTTGTGTACATATTCAATTTCTTGTACATATTCAATCATCTTTGTAAATATTCAAGTATAACAAACTTCGTTCGTTTGTTTTTATCCACTTGTTTATACACCAATTTCACTGGTATTGAGAGGAGCATTATTCTCGGTGAAACTTCTCTTATTCCAGTGGGCCTCCCTTAAGGTGTAAGTCCCACTCCCTTGTATATATCCAAGTATATTAGCTTATCCTATTGTTTTAAACACTTGTTTATGTATTCACTTTCACACTCCTTTGTATATATCCAAGTTACACTAGCTTTATTCGCTTGTTTTATACACTTGTTTATATATTTCCTTCATAAACTCTTATGAGTGCACACACACACTTTTTCATATATATACTTGTTCATATACTTGTTCATGTTTATTTATGTCATTACAACTAGTATAACAACTAGGTTCCCCATAGCCTCCTCTTGAGCTTCGTACAAAAGAACTCACTTGTTGAGTTAGCCTCCTCTTGGGCATCGTACAAAAGAAATACCCTGTTGAGTTAGCCTCCTCTTGGGCTTCGTACAAAAGAACTCCCTCGTTGAGTTTAGCCTTCCCTTGGACCTCATACAAGAAACAGACCTGGAATAGATTAGACACATTTTTCATTAAGATGACACTTGTCGTTGTCTCTTAATTTTTGCTTCCACTAGCACATAAGTGGGAACTACGACTGCTCTGACTTTCTCAACCTCCTTTTAAGAATCTGTAGTCACAAGGTCTCACCCTTGGCGAGCATACTTATTTCTCCCTTAAACCAAACAAACCATAGTTTCCCTTAGACCCGAGCTACAGATGCTCTGATTCCCACTAGGGGATTTGAATGCAAATGATCCTAAATGATCTTTGCGAGCATAATAATAAATAAACTTAGGTTCCTGCCTAACCTACATTTCTTAAATCCCAAAGGAGAAACTTTCCTGAAATAGCATAGCCAATAAAACACACAAACATACAAAATATGCATAAAAAAGTTCCTATAGAAAATTATAGATATATAGGGTGCTGATACCTTCCTTTTATATAACCAACCCTCTTACCTTGGTTTCTCCCTTATGCGTTGTGTCTAGTTCACGCTAGTCGCATCACATATCATATTTAGGGTATTTTAGCTTTCCCATTTTCCATCTTCTTTATTGTATAGAAACAATAAATCTTGGTGCTCGCGGCATCTTTTAAAACAAAAAAAACTCAAAAGAGTAAATCGTTTTGAGCCAGAGATTCGAATTTCGAATCGATTCCCTCGTTCGTCACTTTTTACCGTGAACAACGTTTATGATGGTTGAGGAACCAAAATGAGGTTTCTTGGACACGATAGTCACTAATATTTTGTCTTTGGTGTTTAACCATACAACTTGTTCTTTGCTAAGAATTTCCTTTGAAATACTTTCTTACTTTCGGGATTTCCAATTTAATTTGCCTAAATTTTGCCTAAGCGACTTGTTTTCAAGTTTCGACTTATCAGGACTTTTTCTTTCTTATTCATTCTTTTTTTTTGAACAAGTCGTGGATCTTTACATCATCTTCGATTTGTTAGAAGTGATTGTGACTGTCTGAGTCTTCGGGTAGATGATGGATAATTGTTGTTGTATCGTCATCTTTTGACCTTCTGATATGTGATAGGTAACCATTATAGTATTATTCTCTTTTAAGGCACACTATTGATAGATAAAGGTCGACTATTTGTGTTTTTAACCTTCCTCAACCTCTTGGAGGATAACCATTATTGTATCCTTAGGTGCGCACTCTCTTGATGCGTTTTGAACGCTCGATCAAATTCACTGAACACTACCCGCCCCTTGGTTAAAATGAGATTATTTTCTAAGTAAAAAAGAAACTCCTACTTCAAAGCTCGAAGGGGTTAACGAGGGTCTATCTCCCTTATAACTTTGGTGTTTAGGGATTTGAAATCATACTTGTACATCATTTGCATGGTTCTACTCAAAAGCATAAGACCAAAGACCTAGCATTTTTCAAATATCGTCATCCTCCCTCCCAATCTTTTTCTAGGAGAAAGACTTGGTAACGTAGGTATCAAAATGCTTGCAAATTAAATAAAGAGTGACAATGAATGGATTGAGTGACAACAAATGAATTACTTCAAGACAAACATACTCATTTCATTAAGATTGTAAAACCAAACAAGTTTCTACATGCAAATAAATTTTAAACAATTAAACAAGATACAAATGAAAATGCAGTAAAGAAACAAAAGAATGTCATTATTGAGGAGACTTGAGCTTCGTCTTGACTTGTAGATTCAAATGACTTTCAGTAGTCTTGGTTCTCACTTGAGTATGGGGTTGCCATTCACAAACAAAATCCCTTCTTGAAGAGTCAAGTACTTCTTGTCAATCAACTGTTGAACCTTGGCTTTGTAGGCATTGCATTCCTCTGTTGAGTGTCCTACTGTTCCATCGTGATATCCATATCATGCATTATGATCATAACTAAGCGGGAATAACTTTGTTCGGTTAAGAAATCTAGGAACCACCAATGAACTTTGGATCAGATATGGCAAAAGTTGACTGTAGGTCACTAGAATTGGATCAAGAGAAGCCTCCCTTCTTTCTAGATTATTCCAAGGTACAGTTTGATTTTGGGAATTCCGACTCTAAAGTTGAGGAGGATCAGACAAAGGTTGCTGATACAAAGGCTTGAAATATGGTAATGGAGGATAATGAGTCGGTGTTGCGACAAATTTCCTTTTGCTAAAACTTGGGATATCTTTGCTAAAGGAGTCCACCTTTTCTGAAATGGGCATTTGGTCTACTTCATCGCTAACACTATTCTTCAAAGTCTTAACTCCCTCTTGGTAAGAAATTGTCCCAATGAGTTTCGGAAGTCCCTCGAAATTTCTATCATCAGAATTTGCAACCAAAATGTCTAAGCTCGAGCCATTTTTCTTGAAAGACATAATCTTGTCATCAATTAACTTTTGAACTTTGCATTTGAAGGCGAAACAATTCTCAGTTTCATGTCCTGTAGAGTCAGCATGAAAAGCACATTTGGCTCTCTCATCAAACCAAGCTTTCACAATCCCTGGCACTGGCCTCAACTCCCTTGGTATCACAACACTACTCTGAATTATGTATGTAAGTAGTCAAGAATATGATATCGTTATTGACTGAATATCCTATTGAGCATATCGACAATAATGCAGATTAATATGTTGATTTGGGTTCCTCTTCTTTGATCGGGGAGTAAGCAATGGTTGTTGTCGAGAAATCTTCAAAGGTGAAGGTCGATGATGATTCCTAGTAGGAGAATTTTTAACTGAAGAGTTCACTACATGTGGATATCCTTGACCCATGGAGACACCAAATGATAGAGCGATAACCAAGTTTGCGGTAATTGGTGTAGTGTTGCACTCTTTCTTCAACACGACTTGCAAGAGATCCATGACCAGACTCATCTGAATTTTCAAATGATTAATGTATGCCCTTCAATAGTTCCTGACCACGTTGAAGCTCATATATAGCCCTTTGAGACATCCTTCGAGTTCTGAACGCGTATCGAGTAATCAGTTTGATTTTTTGGGCAGAAAATATGAAATGAATTTTTCTGATGAAGATGAAATGCATGGTAATGCATGCAAGAATACAAATGTAATGTAATGGTAATGCATGTAAGAATTCAATGTGATGCGATCATATTGATGTTATGCGCAAAATCACATGTAAAGTTAAACAGACTGAGGTTTAAAAAGGATAGTCGGACATGGTTTTGACGTCTACCCAACAATTCCTCAAACGGGATGGTTCTAATGTTTTTTTGCTAAGTTTTTCTCGGAGTCTCAGATTCCCTTTTAACAAATATTATCATCACGCGAGAGGCCTATATAGTGATAGTATTTGTAAAAGTATACCCCAAGAAACGGCTTCTTAAAGGGATACTCAAAATCCTTTATTTGAGGAGTCGGCCTCGGTTTGGATATCCTAAAATACTTAGATTTATAGGCCCTTTGTCCAGAAATTATCATCTCGCGCTAGCGTGCGGTGCAACAACTTCCTTAAAAAGATCAACTCTAATCTGGGTCTTCACGTCGATCCAAAAGACACGAATGTCTAGTGGACCTAAGCTACGCAACCACTCTAACTTAATATTACCTAGAAGCCTGGGTATTGGCCTTATCTATGAATCATAACAAATAGATTCCCAACACAATAATATATATTAACAGGATAATATATAAAGCTAAAGAATTTATAAGTAATGAACAATAAATAAACATTAAAAATCAATAAACAAACACACAGACATGCGAAGAACTAAACTAGGGTAGACTCTCTAAGGATCGTCCCCAGTGAAGTCGCCAGCTGTGATAACTGGTGTTTTCATCGGTTATTTTAAAATAATAAAGTTTCCACCTAATTTTATTTGTTCTAAAAGAACGGGAAAATATAGATAAAACCCACGGACGATGGATAAGGCAGTCTACAAGACCAAAGGATGTGGATTCGGAAGTCAGTTATGCAAGGGGAAGGTATTAGCACCCCTCACATCCATCGTACTCGATGGGAACCATTTAGTTCATGTGTGCTTACGTGTGTTTTTTTAATTTTGCTAACTTCCATTTTAAGAAAATGATAAAGAAGAAGAGTCTTTATTTATGGGTTTTTGAACTCGCCAAAGACATCGCATCTTGTGCCTACATACTCCCTTGTGTAATGGGAAAGTCAGAGTTCTGTAGTTCCTCTTGAATATTTTTAAGTTGGTTGTGTTGATTTTATAAGAAAATTCGTGCATTAGACATTTTAAATGCTTGAAATTTGACTTGTTTAGTTTGTTTAAAAAGCTAAGTCTTCGTTCGTATTTGAAATGGTTATTGCACACTCTTTGTAAGAAAAGAGTTTGATGGTCGCATATGAGCAAAAAAAGATTTGAGTGAATTGAATTTATTATAAGTGGGTGAAAAGTACCGAACAATAGGACTAGCGTCCAACGATTCAAATACTAGAAACCACAGTAGCTCAATGCTCAACGAGTCGTCTATCATCCCAATAAAAATTCTTATGAAAAAAAGTGAAGTGAAATAAAGTTCACGTTATTAAGAGTCTTTAAACAATTGGTCTAGCATTCAACGATTTAAAGACTCATAGTTTATTTGGTACAAGTTTTTTAAACAATTGGCCTAGTGACCAACGATTTAAATACTCGAAGTTTATTGTAAAAAAGAATGTTTTTGAAAAGTCACTCACGTTGGATCGAGGTTTGTAACTTTGATTTACGAAATTGTTTTAGCGTTCGGTTTATGAGAAGATGAGAAATGGAATCGGGTTATGATTAATCAAGTATATGGACTTAATTAATCTCGTGAGGATAAGTGCTTTTATCCCCAACTATGAAACCCTTGTGCATGGATAATTGGTATATGGACCAAATTATTCGGGTTATGGCTAATCAAAGCAAACAAGGGCTTTGATTAACCTTGTGAGGATGGTCATGCTCATTCCCAACTATGAGACCCTTATGACACATGAGACAAGTTGAAATAAATGGAGTTGTTTACGTCAAGTGTGTGAAGTGTGCAATTGTGAATAAAACATACAAGCATATGAGATATAAACAAATATTAAATCACACAATACAAGTCCAAAACCTTAAATAATTACTAGAATAGATCTTTTTTATTTGATAAAGATTAATTAATAATTTAATCAATAATTATCAAGTAAAAATTATCATGAAACTAATAATTATTTAATACATCAACAAAAATTATTTGCATGATTCAATAAAAATAAATAAAGGAGAAGAGTTTAGAAATGGGACTGATTTAGAAGAAATTGGGGTGCAAAAAGTAGGAAGAAACCCAGGCCCAATTGAAGTGTCCAACAATCTGGTAGTTGCCACTCCAGAGGGGTGTATCGTGAGGATCTCCATCTTGCGCGTTTGATGATGATGATGAGGATCATGTGCCAATCTGATGGCTGAGATAATGAAGGTACACTGTAGAACCGCTGAGAGATGTATGGGATCTACGACATGTGATTAACCTGACGGTGACAAGTATCACCGCCGGATTAGGCTCTGTAAACAAGGTTACTTGACAAAAATTCAAACTGATTAATTAACATTAATATTAACATAAAAGAAAAAAAAGCATTTATTTTCTTTTATATTATCTCTCTCACGGTCTCCTCCTGTCTCTCTTCTTTTCTACATAGCGTCACCCTCACCGTTCTCTCTGTTTCATAACTATGGTGCTCATCTCGCCAATTTGGGTTTCAATCTCGTCGTTGCACGTTCTCTCATCTTCTTACTCTATCGCGATCTTGGAAATCGGTTCCGCCTTTGGATCTCTCGTCTCTTTCTCGACGACGCGATTTAGATTCTCATGCGTTTGGTCAGAAACTCCGGATCTCTGTCCCAACGGAAACAATCCCATCGGAACTCCCTTGATGCATGTTTCTGGGCTCGATCTCTCTCTTTCTCCAAACAGAACGACGCCGGAAATGGATACGGTCGTCGCGCCAAAAATCCCCTCACGGCGGCACGGCAGCGGCGCCTCCAACTCTAATTTTTTTTATGTTTTTCTGGTTTGATTTGCTATCCTAATAACCGATATGGTGTTATTTTGCAGAGAAAAGATAAGATTTGTCCTAGATCTAAAAGGGGGTTTAGAACCCTAGGCCGGAATCGGAACATAAATAGTGATTTTGTCGGTGAATCTGGCTTCCTTTGCTATTTCGGGTGAGATTGTTCTAATTTTTTTTATCTTTTCCTCTTCATCTTTCGGATTCAGAACCTTTGATTTCTGAAAACATAATTTTCTAAAGGGTTTGGTGTAGGAAAAGGATGAACACTTAGAGTGTTAGTGTTAGGGTTTCGAATTGGGATTTGGTTATTGTTTATGATAGTTGAGCTAGGGTTTTTCGTGAACAGTCATGATGGTCTCGAAATCTATGCATTGATGGTCTTTATAGTGATTCTTATAGGTTTTTTATGTTGCTGGACTTAGTGATTTCTTGTATTTGGGCCTTTGTAAATTCTGATACCTTGTTTGAAACATCTGTGATGTTTTCTTGTTGTTATTGGGCTGAAATGTTGCTTCTGATTTTTTGTACTTGGCTTGCTTTTTTGGAATTGCAATTCTGATGTATATTTCAATTTCTGTACTTGCTCAACCATGATGTTATGCTGAGTTTTGAACTTTTCACACCTCCCTTTGTGAATCGAAGCAATTTTTGATTTGCAAAAGGAGTTTTTGTGTGCCAATGATTGCATTCTAATTTTTTTTGTATGAGGCTTTTGGTTGCTTGTGAGTTTAAACATGATTGAAAACCGCCCTAAAAATCCGATTCCTTATGCTAAACCCTAATGATGAATTTAGAAAGAAACTCTTGCTTTAAAAGTTCTTGTATATTGCTCCACTTTAAATAAAGTTTTGCTAATCGTACTCTTTTCTTGTTTCATGAGTTATGGCTTGAGAAGAGCATGGAGAGATCAAAGAGAAAGCTTGAAGAAAAGAAAAGTTTGACGATGAAGTCAAGGCAATGGCCATGAAGAACTTGAAGCTTGAAGAATTATTTATAGTTTAGAACAATTAGTACCCATTAGGAACTTTGTAACATCAAATCCATGCTTGCAAATTAAACTTGATGTTGTAGTTATTATGAATATTTGAAACACTTGTAACTTGATCATAAAGACTTGTATCTTTTGGAAATTCAAGCATCTATTTTTGTGTTGTTGTTAAGGACCAAATTGTGGATATTTTGTAGATGATTTTGTGGTCCTTAACAATGCCTTTTAATTAATTAGTAGTATTTAGTATAGTATTTTGGTTTAATTATGTTTCTATTTAGTTTTGTTTATAATATATTATTTAACTTAGTTTACATTTGAATTGTAGGTTTTTAATATTGATTCCCTCAAGCTTGGATTCAAGGAAACTTGAAGAGCTCTTGGGATGTTTCCTTTTGAAGGAATTTTTGGAAGAAGAAGCATGCTTCAGGTCGCGCTCAGCGCGGTTGCAGCATGAGTGCGCTTAGCGCGGGTAACCGGGCTAAGCGCGGTCTGCGAAAATCAGAAAAAGGACAGACTCATGCTTTCACCTTTTTAGCCCACCAACTCTCTGCTTTTCCAGCTGGCTTTTGCTGTGCTAAAAAGGGGATATCACTTCTTCATCATCATTCATCATTGTTGTAATTTTAGGGCATAGAAAATAGAAACAAAAACATTGTTCTTGTTGATTCTTCTTCTATGTTCATCTTCTCCAACAATCTTGTAAGCAAAGCAACCATGAAAATGAGTAGCTAAACTCTTTTTGTGTCAAGATTAGAGGTAGTTGATCTAAATAGTATGTATTTCTTTTAATCCCTTTGTGTATGAACATGGTTGATGATTTATATATGTTGAATATCTTTGTTCTTCTATCTCTTTATGCTTTGAATCATGATTGAAAAAGGATGCTTCAAAGTGGACCTAGGATATTCATCCACTAATGAACAAATGCTATGAATAGATTTGTGAGTTAGTGTTTACAAGTATTGAACTTCATATTTATTATGTCAATAGTTGTGGTGAGAAATCATTCAAAGATTTACATGATAAAACTCACAATCTTGGTGAGAAATCAACAAGATTGAGAGGATACGTATTTATAGCAATCATCAACTAGTTCATCACTTGGTTAATAGAATATATATGAAATTAGGTTAATGAAACTAATCTTGACATGCTTCCATCATTTGAAAACAAACTCAAACTCTCTTGAATCCAAACATAATTCTCTTGAATCCAAACATAATTCTCTTTGAAAAGGATTTTAAAGTTGTTTGCTTGAAACTCATGATACTAGTAGTGTAGAAAATAAACCCTTGTGTTACTTAATCTTAAAATACGCTTTACTATTGAAAGACTACGATACAACAACAATCCCTGTGGATACGATAATTAAAAATACTTGTTTACGGAAAAATCCTACAACAAAATGGCGTCGTTGCCGGGGATTGGCGTTTGATATTGCAAGTATCACAATAGTTGTGTGTTTTAATATATTTTTCTACTAACCTCTCTCTTTGTTTCTCTTGTGTGACTAGAATTTTTCAGGAATTAGTTTATGCGAGGAAGTTTTCCGGTCGATCAACTCCTATTCGATCCAGAAATTAAAAGGACGGTAAGAAGACTTAATAGCAATGCTAAACGAAGGAAAAGACTAGCTAGGCAAAGACAAGAAAGAGGAGAATCATCTACTTCTTCTACACCACCCGTGTTAGGAGAAGTCATTATGGCGGATCAACCACCACCACCACCACCGAGGGGGCCTTGTGTAAATAGCCCTCGTCACAACGCTCAACTTGCTCGCCAAGCCAATGTGAGGTTCACGGAGATGAAGACGGGCTTGCTCCAACTTCTTTATGCAAGTCCTTTTCATGGTCATGACCATGAAGATCCATACACCCACCTCACAAAGTTTTATGAAATTGCGGGTGCGGCCGGAGCTCTGGAAGCCGAAGAGGAGCAATACTTTCAAAGACTTTTCCCTCATTCTTTAGTGGAGAAAGCAAAGGATTGGTATCTAGAACAACTACAAGAAACAATGACAAATTGGAATGTGTTAGAGGAGAAATTCCTTGAAAGATTTTTTCCTCAATCAAGATTCATGGAAGCAAAAACCGCGATTTCGGTGTTTTCTCAAGGTGTTAATTGTTACACACCAAATTCTACCCGGAAAATATATCGAAAATCAGAGTAATTAAAATTTTCAACAAAACATGGGATGCCACATTTCAACATTAACAACACAAACAGATAAGATACATAACACTTTTTAATTCGGAGAATCTCATAACAACTTGCAATAATTTTAAAACAAAATACTTTTTTTATTACTACGCAGCGGAATTCATACTTATACAGCTAAATTTATTATACTAATAACAACTTGAAACATGTTATTCAACTTTCAACATACTTAACAACTTTTTATTTCACAACATCACTTAGGATTCAACAAATTATAGGATTCAACAAATTATACTAATAACAACAAGAGTCAACAATATAAACAACATAGACCAAACGTCCCCCTGAGTGTTACGTATCAGAGCAAAGACACCGACTTGAACCAACAGCAACTAATTCTTCCATTCTTGAATACCTGCATGTTACCAGTATAAAGGCAACGGCGAAATAAATGAAGGGGTGAGATATCTAACAATCTAATAAATTGTATGATAAATAATATATGATAGAATTTAGATAACGTAAATCACCACATCGCAACTTATTCTCACAACCAACAATTAAAACATAATCATCAACGTAAGATAATGACAACAATTTCTCCACACAACAATATTTATCACAACATATTCGTCAACATAACAACTTAACTCAACACAACTTAATAGCAACAACTTAATAACAACGCCAACTTTTAACAACAACAACTTATAGCAACAACAACTTATATCAACAACAACACAACGACAACTTATGACAACGACAACTTATAGCAACAACAACTTATAACAACAACAACTCATATCATCAGCACATCGACAATCAACAAATAATGAATAATACCAACAACTTTAACACGCGACTCAATATGCGACTCAACTATGCAAATGCATGTGGTACCATTTGGAGCAGAACTCCCAACTTAAACATATGCCAGTTTATCGAGGCATTAAAAAGGCATAAGCCTTCGACGTGGTGCCATCAAGGCCAAGGCATAAGCCTTCAACTTTCAACATGGTGTCAATCCAGGCCAACTTAATAATGCAATGTATGCCATGCGGCCTCAACTTAAACAACAAATACACAACAATGCGACAACAACAACATCATACAACAACAACTTAAAATATGCATCAATGGAATCAACTTAGATCAACACTGGTCATTCGACCTACAACTCAAATATGTCCATAAATTGGGACGATTCAACTTAATCAACATTGGCCATAGGCCTACAACTTCATCAACATATCAACAACAATTTATAACAACAACATATTCAACAACGATAATAGTTTATCAAAAAATTAATACGAGCAAACAAGAACCAATTTCATCACAATCTACAACTTCGCAATTTATTAACAACATCAATACGCGCAAACAACAACAATTACTACATAATTTGCAACTTCGCAATTTATTAACAACATCAATACCAGCAACAACAACAACAATTCAACGGAAACAACACAACACAATTTATCACCAGCAAATTCACAATTTACAGCAAATATATAACACACCGAATCAACCAAAATAAACTACAAATAAACCTCGCAATTATTCAGACTATTTCGACTATTTCTGACTAATTAATTATCGGCTAAAAATTATATCATTTTCTATTATGCACTACTATCTATCCGACATACATTGTCATTGCTAATTTAATAAACTAAATCCATCACTACTATTTTAGTACTAGCCTTGTTATTTTTACTACTACTAAAATTATACAATTTATGCTGTCAACTTAATTAAAACAGTAAAATTAACCTGCACTCGTTTAATTCATTATGTTACTAAATTATTCTTTCAAACTCCACAATTTAGTAACGATGAAGATTATCCATGCAACCATTCAAGAATCAAATCAATAATTATAAGTTCCTATATAATAGTGTTTTTTTTTGTTGTTAATTTTAATTATATTATATAATAGACTAGTTTTTAAAACATGGATTATATTGCAATATAGATTAATACAGTCTAACCAAACTCATGTCAATTTCTTCACTACACCCATTGTACAATCATGTATACTGAAAACCAAAAAAAAACTATTAGTAACATACTAATATCAAGTATACAAATCAAGCTGGTTACAAAGTGATCCCTCGTGCACCATATAATTTTCATGTGTATGAATCATACACGTAGCTATTATGAGAACACGAGTACTCTGTTTAGTAGCCATCATCCTCTCTCCTGAATATTAACAATACTATGGTACTATTCCCAATCAAATGTTTACGACACCTTTGATTTATTATATTAAAATTTAGAAACAAACATATTTTTATAAATTTAATGAATGTGTTTTTGCTTCAGGAAATTAATTAAATCACCTAGCAATTTTTCTTCATATTTTAAAACACCCAATTTCAACATAACATCATCTCTCACTCAATTAGTTCATAAACCATACAATACTATAACCACAAAATAACTATCGACGACTATTCTTGGTGAAAATAAAATTAAATAAGCAATTCAAGAATAATTTCCACACAGTGACATTAAACAATTTCTCACCAAACAGAACAACTGCAAATACGTAGTAAATTCCCCATTATCCTAATTCCCACATACTACTCATCATAAAACCCATTAGAAAGTCAGAACCTCACCCTTACCTTGAATTAAATGTCGTAATTTTGGTTTGGCTTTCGATCTACAATTTTCTCGGGACGACAGTTTTTCTCCCAAGCCTATTCCTCTTTTTCTTCCTCTTATCACGTATGCTATTATTTTCCCTTTTCTTCTCCTTGTTTTCTAACAACCTCCAAAAACCTAATTTCTTATTATTTATAATAACTAATAATTATATTTCTCTTATTGGGCCTATTTCTCTACACCTCCCTTTATACTAATTTCAACCATCTAAGCCCAGCAAATTATTTTAATTTTATTATTATTACTAATAGCCACTATTATTATTGCTATTATTATTATTATTATTATTATTATTATTATTAATCTATCGACTAATCAACAATTAATCCAAGTAACGTCTCTTATAAAAATTCCAATTATTCTCAACTTTGACAATTTCCAATAAATAAATCCTTAATTAATTTAATTAACTAATTAATTAAATTTAGGGCGTTATAACTCTCTCCCACTTAGAATATTTTCGTCCTCGAAAATCTATCTGACACTAACATTCTCAACTTCGCTTCCAACTCTCTGGTCCTCAATTGCATTTCGCAAACTCCAACTACTACTTTTCCGATACTACAACAACTCAACATGGTTAAATCCAACACACATATGTTAATCTTCCAATACTCTTGCTACATAATCATCACTACTTCAACAATACCTTGGGACATCAACTTACAAAGTAATAACAACTATCACTCGCTTATACTTGAATATACAACATCACATTATCATCTTACAACATTTCCAACATCAAGACACCTACACCATCTCATCTTTTGGACTTTTGGATGTCAATTATTCACAACTCTACTCACATCTTGTATCTCATAGCCAATTTAATCACTAATCAACTTCGTCATATTTTCAGAATATTTTTCATCTTTAACAGTAACTAACAATAACATTTCGGAAACGGAAACAAAACCATCACTACATCAACTTAACAACATAACTCAATTGCTATACACACAACTCATCATCAACTAACAGCCACAATAGCATCACACATCTCCGACACGTCATTCCTACATCAATAGCTCGCCAAATTAAACATGTAGAGTCGTATACTTATAGCAACTGCGTTACATACATTTATGCTGCGCAACTCTGATAATCCACCTTAAGTCGTAGTGCTCTTTCAAACCTCGATCAATTAAACAATGTGTAATTCGCAATTTTGGGCTCAACTCCCTTCAACATTCATCACAGCATTGTCTTGACAATCTCCTCGATACAACATCCATCGCTCTACTCAATATTAAGACAC
Source organism: Vicia sativa (assembly GCA_021764765.1). Lineage (NCBI taxonomy): Eukaryota > Viridiplantae > Streptophyta > Magnoliopsida > Fabales > Fabaceae > Vicia > Vicia sativa. Next base: position 76,662,092 of record CM038793.1, read on the forward strand.
CAAGACAATTATATATCATCCAATATGATCCCGTCCACTATCAACAAGAGATTAAGGGTGATCAGTTCCTCAATTTGTCAATAGATAGTCGACAATCATAATAGAGATTAAACCTTCTTTACTAACATTAATAGTATTCTTTTCCCAACTTGCACCCACGGTTCAAAGATCTCAACAACTCCAACAACTTCTACAACTTTAAAAAAAAAAAACAATCCCAATAATTCTACAGCATTGCCTACTTAAACAACAACTTACTAAATTCCATCTCATAGCAACTATCCTTTTCCAAGATATTCCAACTTGTTAAACAATCAAATTCTTAAATTCGTATTACCTTCAAATTCGAGAAACAGCACGCTCCCACAACGTTTGCACTGTGTCCATCAGTAGTATACCAATCTAATATCTCACAACCAAACACATCCGAGAAGCGAAGCTTCTCTCCCACTTAGCTTCAACTTAATTCCTACAAACAACAATCGGAAAACAACAAGTACCGACAGTGTTCCACACACTTGTCGCGTACAAAGGAAGTAAACAATATTAGCCAACACTGGCCTGACAGACCGACCTGCTCTAATACCACTAATGTAACACCCCAAATTCTACCCGGAAAATATATCGAAAATCAGAGTAATTAAAATTTTCAACAAAACATGAGATGCCACATTCCAACATTAACAACACAAACAGATAAGATACATAACACTTTTTAATTCGGAGAATCTCATAACAACTTGCAATAACTTTCAAACAAAATACTTTTTTTATTACTACTCAGCGGAATTCATAGTTATACAGCTAAATATATTATACTAATAACAACTTGAAACATGTTATTCAACTTTCAACATACTTAACAACTTTTTATTTCACAACATCACTTAGGATTCAACAAATTATAGGATTCAACAAATTATACTAATAACAACAAGAGTCAACAATATAAACAACATAGACCAAACGCCCCCCCGAGTGTTACGTATCAGAGCAAAGACACCGACTTGAACCAACAGCAACTAATTCTTCCATTCTTGAATACCTGCACGTTACCAGTATAAAGGCAACGGCGAAATAAATGAAGGGGTGAGATATCTAACAATCTAATAAATTGTATGATAAATAATATATGATAGAATTTAGATAACGTAAATCACCACATCGCAACTTATTCTCACAACCAACAATTAAAACATAATCATCAACGTAAGATAATGACAACAATTTCTCCACACAACAATATTTATCACAACATATTCGTCAACATAACAACTTAACTCAACACAACTTAATAACAACAACTTAATAACAACGCCAACTTATAACAACAACAACTTATAGCAACAACAACTTATATCAATAACAACACAACGACAACTTATGACAACGACAACTTATAGCAACAACAACTTATAACAACAACAACTCATAACATCAGCATATCGACAATCAACAAATAACGAATAATACCAACAACTTTAACACGCGACTCAATATGCGATTCAACTATGCAAATGCATGTGGTACCATTTGGAACAGAACTCCTAACTTAAACATATGCCAGTTTATCGAGGCATTAGCAAGGCATAAGCCTTCAACGTGGTGCCATCAAGGCCAAGGCATAAGCCTTCAACTTTTAACATGGTTCCAATCCAGGCCAACTTAATAATGCAATGTATGCCATGCGACCTCAACTTAAACAACAAATACACAACAATGCGACAACAACATCATACAACAACAACTTAAAATATGCATCAATGGAATCAACTTAGATCAACACTGGTCATTCGACCTACAACTCAAACATGTCCAAAAATTGGGACGATTCAACTTAATCAACATTGGCCATAGGCCTACAACTTCATCAACATATCAACAACAATTTATAACAACAACATATTCAACAACGATAATAGTTTATCAAAAAATTAATACGAGCAAACAAGAACCAATTTCATCACAATCTACAACTTCGCAATTTATTAACAACATCAATACGCGCAAACAACAACAATTACTACACAATTTGCAACTTCGCAATTTATTAACAACATCAATGTCAGCAACAACAACAACAATTCAACGGAAACAACACAACACAATTTATCACCTGCAAATTCACAATTTACAGCAAATATATAACACACTGAATGAACCAAAATAAACTACCAATAAACCTCGCAATTATTCAGACTATTTCGACTATTTCTGACTAATTAATTATTGGCTAAAAATTATATCATTTTCTATTATGCACTACTATCTATCTGACCTACATTGTCATTGCTAATTTAATAAACTAAATTCATCACTACTATTTTAGTACTAGCCTTGTTATTTTTACTACTACTAAAATAATACAATTTATGCTGTCAACTTAATTAAAACAGTAAAATTAACCTGCACTCGTTTAATTCATTATGTTACTAAATTATTCTTTCAAACTCCACAATTTAGTAACGATGAAGATTATCCATGCAACCATTCAAGAATCAAATCAATAATTATAAGTTCCTATATAATAGTGTTTTTTTTTGTTGTTAATTTTAATTATATTATATAATAGACTAGTTTTTAAAACATGGATTATATTGCAATATAGATTAATACAGTCTAACCAAACTCATGTCAATTTCTTCACTACACCCATTGTACAATCATGTATACTGAAAACCCAAAAAAACTATTAGTAACATACTAATATCAAGTATACAAATCAAGCTGGTTAAAAAGTGATCCCTCGTGCACCGTATAATTTTCATGTGTATGAATCATAGACGTAGCTATTATGAGAACACGAGTACTCTGTTTAGTAGCCATCATCCCCTCTCCTGAATATTAACAATACTATGGTACTATTCCCAATCAAATGTTTACGACAGCTTTGATTTATTATATTAAAATTTAGAAACAAACATATTTTTATAAATTTAATGAATGTGTTTTTGCTTCAGGAAATTAATTAAATCACCTAGCAATTTTTCTTCATATTTTAAAACACCCAATTTCAACATAACATCATCTCTCAATCAATTAGTTCATAAATCATACAATACTATAACCACAAAATAATTATCGACGACTATTCTTGGTGAAAATAAAATTAAATAAGCAATTCAAGAATAATTTCCACACAGTGACATTAAACAATTTCTTACCAAACAGAACAACTGCAAATACGTAGTAAATTCTCCATTATCCTAATTCCCACATATTACTCATCATAAAACCCATTAGAAAGTCAGAACCTCACCCTTACCTTGAATTAAATATCGTAATTTCGGTTTGGCTTTCGATCTACAATTTTCTCGCGACGACAGTTTTTCTCCCAAGCCTATTCCTCTTTTTCTTCCTCTTATCACGTATGCTATTATTTTCCCTTTTCTTCTCCTTGTTTTCTAACAACCTCCAAAAACCTAATTTCTTATTATTTATAATAACTAATAATTATATTTCTCTTATTGGGCCTATTTCTCTACACCTCCCTTTATACTAATTTCAACCATCTAAGCCCAGCAAATTATTTTAATTTTATTATTATTACTAATAGTCACTATTATTATTATTATTAATCTATCGACTAATCAACAATTAATCCAATTAACGTCTCTTATAAAAATTCCAATTATTCTCAACTTTGACAATTTTCAATAAATAAATCCTTAATTAATTTTAACTAATTAATTAAACTTAGGGCGTTACATTAATGAGCCTTTGAATAGGGCTTGGGAGAGATATAAGTCCATGCTTAGAAAATGTCCAAGCCATGGTTTTGATGAAATCACTCAAATTCATATTTTCCGAAATGGTCTCCAACCTCAACATAAATTGTTGTTGGATGCTACGGCGGGAGGTTCTTTAATGGCAAAGACACCTTATGAAGCGACTCAAATCATTGAGAAGATGGGAAGAAATGACCACCAAGTTCAAAATGATCAAGGGAATGCGCAAATGAAAACGGGAGCTCTTGAAATTGGTTCTAGTCATGAAGCACTTGTAGCGCAAAACAAATTGTTTGCAAAGCAAGTTGAAGAATTGACAAAGCAAATGGAAAAGCTTCCTCAACAAATCATGGAGATGCAAGGATTATCTAGCAAGCAAACTCAACAAATTGCTTGTTGTGAATTATGCAAGGGTGATCACAAGACCGGATTTTGTCCTCCGAAAAATGGAGAAGCAAATTATATGGCCAACCAAGGGCAAGGATACCAACAAAGACCTCCTTACCAAAATAAAGGTCAAGGTTACCAACAAAGAGGTAATCAAGGTTATCAAGGTGGATGGAGACAAGACAACAACAATCAAGCTAGACAAAATCCGTACCAAAGCCAAAATCAAAATCAAGCTCAACCTCAAAATCAAGCTAGAACTTCAAACATTCAAGATACACTTGCTCAATTCATGCAAGCTTCTATGGCAAACCAAAAGAGCACGGAAGCATCGATCAAGAATTTAGAAACTCAAATGGGGCAATTAGCAAAGCAAATTTCCGATCAAAGTGCTTCGACCTCATTTTCTCCAACTACTCAAGCAAACCTGAAGGAGTATTGCAAAGCAATTTTCACTATAAGTGGTAAAGAGGTGAAGAATGGTATTAGCGATGAAGTTGTAGAGGAGGATGAGTCGGAAGTTTTAGTTGAAAATGAAAACAATGAAGTTGTAGAGCAGGAAAACTTAGTTGAAAAGGAGAAAGAAAATGGTGAAGGAAGTAAAAGGAAAGAGAAGAATGCAAGGAAGAGTAAAAAGGGAAGTAAAGAAGTAAGTACAACTCCCATTCAAAACTTACCTTATCCTCATGCACCATCAAAGAAGAAGAAGGCAAGACAATTTGCTCAGTTTATGGATATATTTAAACAACTTCATATAAATATTCCATTTTCTGAGGCATTGGAGCAAATGCCAAAATATGTTAAATTCATAAAGGATATGCTCACAAGGAAGAAGAGGCACGAGGATAAAGAGACAATTTTGCTTGATGCTAATTGTAGTGCCATAATCAAACATACTCTCCCAATGAAGGAATTCGATCCGGGGCGAGTCACTTTGCCGGTGGCCATTGGAGATACCTACAAGGGTAATGGCTTGATTGATCTGGGGTCTAGCATCAATTTAATTCCGTTATCCATTGTTAAAAGGTTGTGAAATGTTAGGATAGAGTCTACTAGGATGACTTTGCAACTCGCCGATAAGTTAACCATTTCACCTTATAGAGTTGCTAAAGACATGGTAGTAAAGGTGGATAAATTTTTGTTTCCAGTGGATTTTGTGGTGATTGACATGGAGGAGGATCATGATGTGCCATTAATTCTTGGAAGGCCATTCATGAAGACTGCCCGAATGATGATTGATATTTACGATGGGATTATGAAAGTAAGAGTGCAAGATAAAGAGGTAACTCTCAATCTTTTTGAATACATAAAGCATCCCAAGGACAAACATGACACTTTCCAAATTGATGCTACTGATGAGGAAATCATGGAGGTTTACCATGGAGGAGGAGTAAATTGTGACGTTGGTGCCATTCCTTTCATCGAACCTTGATCATCATGAATCGTCGAGCTCTACCGATGTTAAACAAAGCGCTTGTTGGGAGGCACCCCAACATTGTAAGTATTTATGTTGTACTCATTTTGCTATGTCTCTTAAGTTAATTTTTTGTTTTTCAAAAAAAATTTGAATTCTGCAGACCGGGCTAAGCGCGGTCAGAGCGCGCTTAGCGCGAATTTTGGCCCATCAAACAGAACATTTCGCGCTTAGCGCGGTCTGTGTGTAAAAAAAAATATTTTTCAAAATTTGGTTCACCCAGGCCCAAGTTGTTGGCCTGGGTTGTTTTTACATAGTTAGGGTTTTCTTTTTCACTTTTCACCATTATCATCACTTTCACTTTTCATCTCAAAGAAAATCACAAAACCCCACTCACAAATCAACAAAGTTCTTGCAATTCCTTGTGTCTTTCACTAACCTTAGCATCAAGGTATGTTTCTCCATTATTTTCCCTCTTTAATTTCATAGTTTTACCCTTTGCATGTTAGGATTAGGAACTTAGGGTTTGCAATTTAGGGTTTTTCTTTTAGAATTAGGATGTTTTGATTGCACATAATGCTTAGATTATGAATTTCGTTCTTATTAGGGTTAGTTTCCTGAGCAAATTTCTGTTTTTGCAGAAAAAAATTTCTGGAAATCGCAGAGCGCGCTTGGCGCGGTGACCGGGCTTAGCGCGGTCTGCAACATCCTGAAAAAAATTTCCTACTGTGTTTTGCATTTCCTATTGAATCTTGATGCTTTGGTTGGTTGATTTCCGCTGCTGTTTGCATGAATTATTTCTAATGGGCATCTCGGTGTCACTTTTTGTTGATTTTTGTGTTGTTTTCAGATGGCTCTTAAACGTCAAAGAGTTTCTTCCGCCGGAGCTGGGTCCTCAAGACCTAGTTCTTTTGATGGCACTCGATTTCTGGGGCCTGCTCAAGAGGCAAGGTATAAAGAGCTCGAGGAACGCAACATTTGGTCCGAGAGAATCATCCGCCTGAGTGAGCGTGGGCACTACTCTGGCCCAGATGCCATATTGGATAACTACGGGTTGGGTGTTCTATATGAGCCCCAATCCAAGGTTAACATTGAGTTGGTGCGGGAGTTCTACGCTAATGCCATTCCCACAGAGGGGCGTGAATTCCAATTCACCTCTTTGGTGCGAGGAAAGGTGGTATCATTCTCTCGCTCCGCAATTAACAGTTTTTTGGGAATCAATTGGACAGCCCCAAAAGAAGATTTGGATATTTACCATGAGCACCTGTGAAGCAACTCGATTTTCAAAAATCTTTTAATTCTCGAAAACTAGTGAAATCGCCACCTAATTTTATTTGTTCTAAAAAGAACGGGAAAATATAGATAAAACCCAAAAGAAGCGGATAAGGCGGTCTACGTGACCAAAAAGTGGGATCGGGAGTCGGTTATGTAAGGGGAAGGTATTAGCACCCCTTACATCCATCGTACTCGATGGGACCCATTTAATTCTACGCGTTTGTGTGTGTGTTTACTAAGTTATGGATACCAAAAAGAAACAGAATTGGTTTATTATTATTTTGAGTTTGACACGGTTTTTGAACCGCGGGCCTACATATTCCCTTGTGCAATGGGAAATTCAAAACTCTGTAGTTCCTCTCGAAAAGGTTTTAAATTTGTTGTTTTGATTTTATAAGAAAAATCGTGCGTTTAGACATTTCAAATACTTTGAACTAGGACTTGTTTTGTTTGTTTGAAAAGCTTAAGTCCTCGTTCGTATTTGAAACGACTATTACACTCTCTTTATCCGAAAAGAGTTTTTTACAATCGCATATGAGCGATAAAAGAATTTGAGTGAGTTGAATTGTTTTTTATGTGGATGAAAAAGTACCGAACAACGAGGCTAGCGTCTCACGATTCAAATACTAGAAACCCGAGGAACGAAAGTTCGCCCAAGTCGTCTATCATCCAAAAAAATGTTTTCTTTGAGAAAAAAGTGAAGTGAAACGAATTCACGTTATTTAGGAGTCTTTAAGCCACGGGTCTAGCGTCCAACGACTTAAAGACTAAAGTTGTTTGAGGGACAAGTTTTTTAGCAATTAGTCTAGCGTTTAACGACTAAAAAACTTGTACTTTATTATGAAAAAGATTTCGAAAATGCACTCGACGTTGGATCGAGGTTTGAAACTTATTATGAAAGTGTTTTTTTTTTTTTTGCAATGCGAGTTATAGTTGATTGAATATGGTCCTAAAGTGCAATAATGGAAACGAACAAGCAATTGTGTACAAGCATTCAATAAAGCGGGTAAATAAATTAAAAGCCCATACAAGGTGGCTTGAACAATTTATCGTGTAGGTGCATGCGCGAAATAAATTTAATCAACTAATTAAACAAAATTTAATCAAGTAATTAGTTTAATAAAATTAATTAGGTAAACTAATTAATTTTAAATAACCTAATTAGATAATTAAATAATATTTAACTAATTAATTAAAGTTTCATTGTAAGCCCAAGAGTAAGCGTGGTGTGTGCAAAAGGTGTGGCCGTTGGGACGCTTCAAAGCTTTGTCCGCTCAGGGTAATAAAAATGACTCGCACGAGTATTAGTTTGAAAAATATTTTTGTTGTGCTTTGTGAATAATAAATAAATAATGCCATAAAAATTATCTACTAATTATTACAACAAATTGGGGAATGGGGTACAAATTACAAATGGGGATATCTGGAAAATAAAACGCTAGAAAATTCCTAATAGTAAGAAAAAAAATATCTAACTAATGCTACTATTATTATTTTGGGTAATTTGGAGTATATATAAATATTTTATGAGTTAGGAATAATAACAGTAATTATGGGTTAAGAAAATAATAGTTTATTATAAATAATAGTCTAAAATAATAACAGTGATGGTAATATTTGTAATGGTGATAAATAATAGTAGTGGTAATATTAATGTAATAATGATAAATAATAGTAACAATGTAAATAATAATGATAATAATAATAATAGTTCTCAATAAGTACAATAAAGGTTAACCATAATAATTAGTGGTAATACTAAATATTAATAATAATAGTAGCATTAATAATGATAGTGATAATAATTACTAAGTTATAATAATAATAATAGCAAAAAATAAATAAATAAATAAATAAATAAATAAAAATGATTATAGTTAGTAAAAGAATAAAATAAATAAATAATAATGATTATTATTAAGAAAATAAGTAATAGTTAATATTAAAAATAACTAATCCTAATTTTAAATAAATAACAAAGATAAAAACAGTAAAAGGTGAAGATACCCAAATGGTTTTTCACGATTCGCTTTCTCTCTCGCGTTCCCTGGGTTCCTCACCGTCGGACTCTGTCTCTCTCACTGTCTCACCGATCGCAATCGTCTCTGCTCTCTCACTCGCCGATCGCGACCGTCACTGTCTCTCTCACTGTCACGATCGGCCTCTCTTTCTCACCGTGACCGTTCGCTCTCTTCTCCTCTCCGCCGCCGATCGCAACCTCTCTCCTCGCCGCGATTTCAATTTGCATGTTTGGTTTTTGTTTTCTGTTTCGATTTGTGACTGATGATGTTCGTTTTTCTGGGATTTGTAGGTACCTACTGATTTGGGACTTCGGAGATTGGAACCCTCGCTTGTTGGCTTCAATCGCTCCGGGTGAGATTGTTCTTGACCCACTGTTTTTCCTCTCTTCTTCCTCTGTCAGAAAATCGGTTTCTGAAATATATAATCTGAAGGGTTGTGTTTTTGGAAGATGATGATAGGTTAGGTTTCTTTTGTGTTCTGTGTATTGGGTTTCTTTTGAATCGATGCCTGTTGCTTTTCTACTCTTTTCTGGGTTTTGGATCTTTAGTTAAGAACAAGATGACACTGGTGTGGATTTTTGTTTGAACTGGCTTTTCTTTCTTTTTCTGAGAATCGATCCTTATGCTGGTTTTTGATGTTTGGATGTTTAGACACTGATCTCCTCTTCTGCTGTGACCCTTCCTACTGATATATCCTTTAGAACAGATGCCTCTTTTTGTCTTGGTCTTCCCTCTGAACACTGAACAGATACACACTTGAGTACTTTCCAAATTTATGTATTTCCTGTGAAAAGATACAGTGCTGGCTTTTTAGATACCATCCTTTTTTCTGCTCAAGAACAGATTTCTGCCTTAGTCTTTCTCTGCTACAGTCTGTATTGTATATAATTACACTCAACTTTCCTTTTTTCTGCATAAGTTCTGTAACACTTTTTAAAATTGAATTTGGCATCTTTCTTCTTCTGGTATATTGCCTGCTGTTGCTACTTGGGTAAAACAATTTACCTGATGTTAAACCTGAGTAAAAGAAATTCTTGTTTTGCTTGTTGAAAACAATACTCAATACATCCTTTTTGGGCTGAAATCTGGAAAATTTAAGTGGGCTGTTGGGCTGTTGGGAAAAATGATGTTTCTGATTTCCCTTATACACCTCTTTTGTGAACCAACAACGGAAGTTGTTGTGATTTGCAATGGAGGTAACGGTAACGGCCGATGAAGGAACTTCGGTTCCGAGGCTTTGTCATCTGAAACAATTAACCTTCAATCCTGATTCCTTAACACAACCCTCGTGATGAGTCAAAAACATAATTCCTTTTAATTTTTTTTCGTACGAGATTTACTTCTTTTTGTAACTGTTAATTATGTTTCTTTTGTTGCTTCAGGTGGCGAATGGTGGCGAATGGATAACATAGTACGCGAAAAGGAATACCCGGATGTCGAGAAATTCGGAGGAAGACAAATAACTCGCTCAAGCCGATTGTAGCAACACTGTAGAATTAGGATAGGATTAGGATCTCTTAGAAACTCGTAGAATCATGATGCTCGTATTTTTCTGTAACCACAATTGTAATTTGAATTCCGATGAATTCTTCTTCTTTTTGTATTCTTATAACCTTGAAACTATCCGAATTCAAAAGAAATAAGAAATTCTCCTTTTCACATTGTAACTTGCAATTCCACCTTTATGTATCTTGAGATGAAAGAATACAAACTTGAGTGCCATTTGCATAACATTTCGATTGAATGAAAAACACGCACAAAAGAACGGGATTAAACCCGGCTCAATTACCTTTGCTTGAAATGAAAGAAACGAGTAACATCCAATACGAATTGAATAACTACTCATAACTTATCTTTCTTTGTTAGTAAACAACACTAAGAACAACATCTTTTTCTTCATTGGACTTAAACTCTCCAAGAAATGAATAATTCCTTTAAGAATTTAAACTTCAAAAATAAATAGATATTTTGGATCCAAGTTCCAAAAAACAACAATTCTTTCCGAACAAGAGAAATTCCACACAGCTCCTTTAGAATAAAACTCGAAACCTCTCAAATTTAAATTCTGCTCAAAGATAGTCTGAACCAAAAACTGCAACAGTGACAAAACGAAATCTTCGTTCGACATCCCAACACAACTTTTTTCGCGGAGATTTCTCCGTGGAGACTCGGACGAATCACGAATTATGATTAGAACAAACAAAGAAACAACGTGGTAAATCAAAGGGGAAATTTTGGGGTGCGACAGTTGCCCCTATTCAATCGTCTTAAATCTTGTAGGTGAGAAAAAGCGACAGCTTTCGAACATTCAAGGTAGAAGAGGATTGAATACCAGAGAACCCCGAAAATTTGACTTTAATCGAGAAATTAAGAAGAACGAAGATCCCGAGTTAAAGAATACCCAAACTTTACGAAAATACAATCGAGGATTTGTCGGAAAATCCGAAGAGTTAAGGAATACCCGAGACCTTAACAAAAATGAAATCGAGGAACTGACCTCAAAGAGTTAAAGAATCAAACTTTAACGAAGATATATGGCTCGAAACAATCTTTGCGAGATATACTAAATGTCTTTGACCGTGTAACCTCTCGAGAATTGATGGCGCACGAGTACAATTCGGGATAAACATCCAACATACTATAGATGTTTATGAAGTCGGTCGTGATGAGAGATCCTACGAACATGTACGGACATGTTGAACAATCTTGAGATCTTCGTTGATAGCGCGAAGTCTGATTCTAGGGTGAAAGTTTCAATTCACATTGTATGGACAATGCGTTGCCAAGTGGATATGTAGATCAACGTAGTTGGAGAAATATCTTGAGATTGAGTGAACATCCTTGGATATTGTTTAGTTGATAACTTCGGGAAATAAACGCACGTTTGATGTGATTTTCGAGATCCTTCACCGAAATTTGTTGAGAAGATTCTTGTGAAAAGTCTTTGAAAATACCAAGAATAATGTTGTAGGAGTCCTTTCTGAAGGAGACTCACTTGGGGGGAGAAATAAGCTTCGCTGGGGAAACTTTGTAAGAAAACCATGTGGAAAATTCACTGGGGAATTCCCGGTTGAATAATTTTGCTGACATTAGAGTCCATCTGGAAGAGAGAACTGTTTCACTGGGGAAGAAGTCCCGACTGGAGACATCAAATCAGTTGTTGAGATCCATACAAGTATATAACTTGTACTTGTAGAAAGGAGGATAATTATGCCGTCTGAGAACTAATCCTTCAAATTTGATCCTTACGAGGACATTCACAGTTTCGGTGGAAAAACCTGCAAAACAAATAGCCGAAGCTAATGCATGGGTATAATATGTATGATATGATATGCATGATGTAATTTTTTTGCTAATGCAAATGATGCATGATTTCCTGACTGTTGAGAGAAGGAAGATATCACTGGGGAATCCAACTGACCGATCTTGCTGTCATAAGAGTTCACTGGGGACGATCAATCGATTCTCTGGGGAAGAGACTTCGTTGGGGAGTTGACACTATCGTCGATTATCTGTCAACCAAGCTTTCACATGGCTCTGGGGAAGGAGAGGATAAATATATCGTCTGAGAACTTTTACCTCCACCTCCAAAAATTTCTGAACAAATTCCAAACTCTGGTACGGGTTTATGCATGACTGTACCGTGATATGACATGGATGAATGAATGAATGCATGCGTGAGTATACTGTTTGATGCATTGGTTTATCAACTGAACTCCCGACACCGTTGAAAATCAGACGAACAGCAATGACCATAATCCAAGTTATAGATGCTAATGCAAAGATTTCCTCACCGGGAAAAATATCTTATGATTATTTGCAATCATCAAGAAAGATACAGAGGTATTCCAATTCCGAGGAAAAGCGTAATGCTTAGAGAGTCAGTCACCCCCCATCATTTTGTTAAATCAAAGCAAATTTAAGTCTCAAAATTTCACTGTTTCACCATTTTGACTGATTTTGAATTTTATCTAAAACAAACAGCAGCATTAAGTTAATCATGCGGAAAAGATAAAAAGTAGGATAAGAAATGAAGTTCAACTGAACGATTTTTTTATTTAAAATATGAGAAGAAAAACTCATAAGTAGGGGTTTTTGTACATAAAGATGCACATTCCTTTAGGAGGAACATACGGAAAAAGTGAATCTATTACACATTTCTTAAAACAACAACGAAATTGAAACTGAACTTCATTGAACCGAAACATGCTATTCCCCCTCCTGACTGCTATTCTTCATCACTTCGCTTCTGAATATGGTGATTGAACTAAATCCCTCCATATGAGCTTTTGTTGTGGCACGGAGATGCGTACTGCAACATTATGTCCTTACACATTCCCTAACTTTTGCGTGAACCATTCTAGAAGACTTTGGTTCACCGGGATATCTACCCTCTTTTTTGCTTGAGCCGCCCTTTCGGGTTTTCAGCTTACCGGGCTAATTTTTTTCTTTCCTTCTTTTTTTTTAGACATAATACTTCTTGACCGCGTCTGAGTTGATAGCATGTGCCAAGTCTTCTCCATCCATGTTGGTGAGAACAAGAGCTCCTCCCGAGAAAACTTTCTTTACCACGTATGGTCCTTCATAGTTTGGCACCCACTTTCCACGAGGATCTCTGTGTGGAGAGATTATCCTCTTTAGCACCAATTCGCCCACTTTGAACTCTCGGGGACGCACTTTCTTGTCAAAAGCCCTCTTGATTCTTTTCTGGTAAAGTTGGCCATGACAGATTGCTGTCAACCTCTTTTCTTCGATCAGATTGAGTTGGTCATATCTATTCTGGACCCATTCCGCCTCTTCCAACTCCGTTTCCATTAGAACTCTGAGAGAAGGAATCTCAACTTCTATAGGAAGTACTGCCTCCATACCATAAACAAGTGAGTAAGGTGTTGCTCCGGTCGAAGTGCGAATAGATGTTCTGTACCCGTGCAAAGCGAAAGGCAACATCTCGTGCCAATCCTTGTACGTCTTTACCATTTTTCGAAGGATCTTCTTGATATTCTTGTTTGCTGCCTCAACAGCACCATTCATCTTTGGTCTGTAGGGAGATGAGTTGTGATGGTCTATCTTGAAGGTGTCACATAACTCCTTCATCATCTTGTTATTCAAATTCGTCCCATTGTCAGTGATAATCTTGCTAGGAGTACCATAGCGACAGATTATGTTATTCTTGATAAACCGGGTAACCACTTGTCGTGTCACATTCACATATGAAGCAGCCTCAACCCACTTGGTGAAATAATCTATGGCGACCAGTATGAAGCGATGTCCATTGGAAGCTTTCGGCTCAATCATTCCGATCATATCAATTCCCCACATAGAGAACGGCCAAGGAGAGGTCAAAACATTCAGAGGTGAGGGTGACACATGCATCTTATCAGCGTGAATCTGACACTTGTGACATTTCATCGCATAAACAACACAGTCTGTTTCCATGGTCATCCAATAGTAACCAGCCCTGAGAATCTTCTTTGCCATTGCATGTCCATTTGCGTGAACACCAAAAGAACCTTCATGAATTTCCTTGATAAGTTGATCTGCTTCGTGTCTATCCACGCATCTGAGCAAGACCAAATCAAAATTCCGCTTGTACAACACCCCACTACTCAAGAAAAAGTTGGCAGACAACTTCCTCAAAGTCTTCTTATCAGTGATAGATGCCCCTTCTGGGTACTCGCCATTCTCTATATATTGCTTGATGTCATAAAACCAAGGTTTACCGTCAGTTTCCTCATCAACCATCATACAGTAGCCAGGTTCATCTAGACGTTCGATCGTGATGAAAGGTGCTTCATTAGCCCACTTGACCTTGAACATTGAAGACAATGTAGCTAAGGCGTCAGCTAACTGATTTTCCTCTCTAGGAATGTGATGGAAAGTAATCTCATCAAAGTATGGTATCAGCTTCAAGACATGATCTCTGTACGGAATCAACTTTTCATTACGAGTTTCCCATTCCCCTTTGACCTGGCAAATGACAAGTGCTGAATCTCCATAAACTCCAAGAATTTTGATTCTCAAATCAATGGCTGCTTCTATCCCGAAAATACAAGCTTCATATTCCGCCATGTTGTTGGTACAATCGAAACAGATTCTGGCGGTGAAAGGAATATGAAAACCTGTTGGAGAGGTTATGATTGCCCCTATGCCGTGTCCTACTGCATTGGAAGCTCCATCAAACACCAGTGTCCACCGGGATCCTGGTTCAGGTCCTTCATCTGGTCCGGGAATATTGCATTCTCTAATAAACATGACATCTTCATCTGGGAAATCAAACCTCATCGGTTGATAGTCCTCCATAGGCTGGTGTGCGAGATATTCTGATACCACACTTCCCTTGATGGCTTTCTGAGTTACATATTGAATATCGTATTCGGATAGTAACATCTGCCAACGTGCAATCCTTCCAACCAAAGCTGGCTTTTCGAAGATATATTTGATAGGATCCATCTTGGATATCAACATTGTAGTGTGACACACCATGTATTGTCTCAAACGGCGAGCAGCCCAAGCTAAAGCACAACAAGTTTTCTCTAGCAGAGAGTACCGACTTTCGCACTCGGTGAACTTCTTACTCAGATAGTAAATTGCATGCTCCTTTCTTCCTGTTTCATCATGTTGCCCCAAAACACAACCCATAGATCCTTCGAGTACTGTGAGGTACATTATGAGAGGTCTTCCAGGCACAGGCGGTATCAAGATAGGCGGCTCTTGTAAGTACTCCTTGATCTTATCAAATGCTCGCTGACAATTATCATTCCATACAATGGCTTGATCTTTCTTTAACAATTTGAACAAAGGTTCACAAGTAGCTGTCAAATGGGATATGAACCGAGAGATGTAATTTAAACGTCCCAAGAAACCACGAATTTCTTTCTCCGTTTTTGGTGCTGGCATTTCTTGAATAGCTTTCACCTTATCAGGATCTACCTCGATACCTCGCTGGCTTACTATAAATCCAAGTAACTTCCCGGACCGGACTCCGAAAGTACACTTGTTAGGATTCAAACGAAGTTTGTACTTCCTCAATCTTTCAAACAGCTTTTTGAGATGGACAAGGTGCTCTTCTTCTGTCTGAGATTTGGCAATCATATCATCCACATAGACCTCAACTTCTTTATGCATCATATCATGGAAAAGAGCTACCATGGCTCTTTGATAAGTTGCCCCCGCATTCTTCAATCCGAACGGCATGACTTTGTAACAGAAGGTGCCCCATGGGGTGGTAAATGTTGTCTTCATCATGTCTGCAGGATCCATCTTGATCTGATTATACCCGGAGAAACCATCCATGAAAGAGAAAACCGACGACTGAGCGGTGCTATCGACCAGGACATCAATGTGAGGTAAGGGAAAGTCGTCCTTTGGGCGCTGGCTCGATTCAAATCTCTGTAGTCTACACACATCCGAACCTTTCCATCCTTCTTGGGGACAGGCACAATGTTAGCAATCCAATCTGGATATACCGACACAGCAAGGAAACCGGCGTCGAACTGCTTCTTTACTTCGTCCCTAATCTTTTTAGCCATCTCAGGATGCGTTCTCCTTGGTCTTTGCTTCACGGGAGAGCAATCGGGCTTTAGTGGCAACTTGTGTACAACAATGTCTGTATCGAGTCCGGGCATATCGATACGACCAGCAAACACATCGCAAACTCTCGCGATGGTGACCAACTCATCTTTTATCTCTTGCCCCAAGGCGGTTCTAACTTTGACTTCTTTGAGCTCCTCTTCAGTACCCAGATTGATCACATCCACTGGTTCCTGATGAGGTTGAATCATCTTCTCCTCGTGCCCAATCGGGGCTAACTCTTGGGGTTCATAGTCTTCTTCACCTTCATCTTGACTTGGTTGATCGGAAATCGAAGTCAAAAGGAGTTATAGCATGGCTATGTTCAATAAGCTCGATTTGGTGATCGCATAAATGATTGATTTTATCTTTAGACATGTATGTTCATTTTAGCGGAAAAATAGTGAAAATGTTGTTGTTTTATTTATTTATTTAAGATGCCTTTGGAAAGTAGTAAAAACAACAAAGGGATCTCAAACGAATAACAAAATCGCTTTTATTGAAGATAAAAGTTCAAGCCCTACAAAGCAATCCTTTGTGCCTTGGCGAGCACAGGATTTTTAATTGAAAACAAGAAATTACTTTGAAAACGAAATGATAGGGGTAACATCCTTGACGCTCCAATTCTTGAGTGCCACACCGGGAGGGGTACGGAACACCATCTGGGAGAGCTCCACTGCACGCTCATCGTCTTCAATGGCATTGATAGCCTTATCGGAGCGGAAACCTTTTGCAACAAAAGTATCCTCTAGACGAGGGATAAATCCTTTTCCCATCTCTGAACTTCTGCTAATCCCGGAGTATGATTGGTAACCAAGTCCACTCTTGTCCTTCTTTTCTTCTACATTTATCACTGTACCCCAACCTTCAGGGTTTCCTGCCTCAATAAGAGCCTTAACATCTTGCCAACGGGTTATATTACCTCTGGGTTTTTCAGCAATCTTCACTTCCTTTTGCACATTCCCCAATCTCAAAGCTTGAAATAGGGTCTCATGCACTTCATCTCCTACATCCACATATTTGAATTCGGACACATGGCTAACTAGATAGTCCTCCTCACCACTAACTTCCACATCGGTTGTTTAACAAGAACTTGATTTCGATGTAAAGTTGAGGTGACCGCCTTTGCACTATGGATCCAAGGTCTTCCCAACAAACAGCTATAAGCTGGAAAGATGTCCATCACCTGAAAAGTAATATTGAAGATTTGAGGTCCGATGAGCACTGGAAGATCAATCTCCCCTATCGCCATCCTGCGCGATCCGTCGAAAGCCTTCACGATTAGAGAACTAGGTTTCAAAACTGCCCCTTCTACCTGTAGCTGAGCCAATGTCGTCTTTGGAATCACGTTCAGAGCTGAGCCTGTATCGACTAAAACTCTGGCAAGAGTCGTCCCACCACACGTAACAGAAATATGAAGAGCCATATTATGACTACCTCCATTCTGGGGAAGATCAGCATCGGTGAATGACAAACAGCTGCTATCATTTAAGCTTGAGATTGCAACATCTAATTGATTGATTGTAATATCCTCAGCCACGTATGAGCTGTCAAGAAACTTCAATAGAGCCATCTTGTGGGCCTCTGAACTCTTCAAAAGGGACAAGATTGAGATTTTAGCTGGAGTTTGGCTAAGTTGGTCAACTATTTTGTAGTCACTCCTCTTAATGATCTTTAACGTCTCATCGCTCGGCTTGAAGATATCCCTTAACTCTTCTGCGTTCAAATCGACAACTCCATCTTTTCTGGGAGGAACATCTGACACTTTCTCTGTTTCGGTTCTTCATTAGATCATGGTGATAAATTTGACCGCTGGGGTCATACCACTCGTCGGTTATGTTCTCCACATGACTCCTCTAAAACCAAAGGTTTTCCTCCAACGACCACGGCTCATAATTCCAAGTCGCTTTTGTGCTTTTATAAGGGATCGGATGGGCGGGTAGACCATCATAGGTTCCTTGCCAGGCTCTTCTTCTTGGATTGAAGACACATGAAGTCTCCTATTATTGATCAGGGGAACCACCACGTCCACCTCCACCTCGGCGGAACTCGGCTAAAACTGGATCAAGCGATGCATCAATCCTTGCAAATACTTTTGAACTTCTCACAGCGTTACGGGTTGTCTTGGCAAATCAAACACCCTCGTGACCTTCTTCCACTAAATCGGCATTCTTCAACTCTTCCAAAACCTTCTTCAAAGACACTTTCAAGCCCTACCTCCATAACCAGACCACTTTCTTCATTTAAAGCGTTCACTGATGATGTCCCATGCCTCGGCAATGGATTGTTAGCTATGTTGGGGACATCGGAAAGTTAACAACTTCCGATCAATTAATTCTTGGACTTTGCATTTAAATGCGAAACAATCCTCGTGGTATGCCACGGAGAGTTAGCATGGAAAGCACATCGCATTCTCGTTGAACCATGGCTTGGGAGGTCTGGAGCAGGCTTCATTCTCTTGGCACCACCTACCATCTTGGATTAAATATGGGCAGACTTGAGTATGTCATGGGAATAGGTTGAATTTCCTCTTTAGTATACTTGTGGTAGTGCGGGCTTCTTTGAACCGCACCCTTGTTTTGATTCTGATTGGTTGTTGTTGTTGTTGTTGAATTTGATTACGAGGAACTTGATTTGAATATGGCATCGGCATCCATTGGTTCGCGTCGCATGCCGAGCTATTCACGTAAGGGTATGACATGTATGGGACACGGGCGGGGCGGAGACCTAGGTGGTGGTCTTCCCTTCCCACCTCGGTTCCAAATACCGCATTGGTTTGCCTCCTTTCTTTTGAAACCATTAAGCGTCTTCTTTCTGCAGACGGTCCTACATTTCCTCGAAATCTTTCGGTCTTTAGTCCTTCTTCATCCTCTCCCCACCATCACCAAATTAGAATCAGAAAGTACTTCAATCAACCTTTCATAGTCTTGCACGGGCAATGTTCCCATGAGCAGATCATTTAATTCCCTTTCGGCTAAAGCCGGCTGAACCCTTGAAGCCACTTCCCTCCACCTCTGGGCGTACTCCTTAAACGATTCCCTATCCCTTTGAGACATGTTTTGAAGCTGTACTCGATTGGGGGCCATAGTTGTATTGAAGTGGTATTGTTTGAAGAAAGCATTGGACAAGTCGTCCCAAGGCGGATATTTGCTTTTTCAATTGCATATACCAATCAAAAGATGCCCTGAAAGGCTATCTTGAAAGCAGTGGACCATCAGCTTGCTATTATTAACATGTGCCGCCATCTTGCGGCAATACATTCTCAGATGGGTATCAGGACAGCTTACCCCTTTGTACTTTTCAAAATCCGGCACCTTGAACTTTGGCGGAATGACCACATCGGTCGAGACACATATCCGGCACTCGGGCCAATAACATTCTTCCTCTCGGCTCCTTACTTGATCGAAGTTCCTTACATCCTGGGCGGCCATGTCACGGAAAGGAGTTGGGTTACCCACGGTGCCACATTCGATAGATTTGCCTCATATACTCCTCTTGTTGCTCTTCCTCACCTTGAGGTTGTTGACCACGATGCTCTTGTCCATCCTCTTCTTGTCTTTGCTCATCACTTCCCATGGCTCGGTTAGCGACATGAGCAACGTTCCTTGATTTTACGCTCGTGGCGAAGTCGGTGACATTCCAGGGATTGCTTGCACTCTTGGATATCACCTCGGAGTCCTCATATTTTCGATGAGCATTTGCAAGATAAGCATTGTTGCATGGCCCGTCTTCCAGCAATTATCCATCTTACATGGCTAAAGTTCGTTGCATATTGATCCATTGCTCTTCTCACGTTGGTCACGGTTTCGTCACTCCGGGTGTTTGAATTCACGGTGAAATGACACGTAATGAGCTCGGCGTCCCCTTTTAAACAAAGAAAATGCATGATTATGTATGATGGATGCAAAATGCTTATGGCCGTGTTTCCATTTCAGGATCCTTATCGGACTCATTCAGCGATAAATAACTAGCACACACATGGATAATCGCTCCTTCATTCAAACATAATAATCGAAATACAAACATTAGTCTTTGTGGAGAAATTAAAAGAGCAAGACTCGTGCTTTTAGTTCAACAAGTACAATGGGTGAATAAAACATAAAAGCAGAAGATCGGTGTTGTCCTCTTGGGGCTGAAGCCTCTTATCTCTTGTTGGAATCGCCCCACCATGTCTCTGCAAAGATCGATGAAATACCCACCGAGGGCACTCGGTTTTCTTCTAAATCTTGACGGGATTGTAGTCTCCACGGGACCTCTATCATCAATTGTGCGAATTCAACCGACACAGTAGTTATTATACAAGCTTTTGTTACGCTCTTCCGAATAAAAATGGTTTCTCCTCTGTTTATCAAAGCTCGTTTGGCTTGCTTCCTCTTGCCACCCTCATTGGGCTTCCAACTCTACATACGATGCCTCCCACCCACAAGATCCCTTGCGTGTCCAACTCATGGATTTTCCGCTAATTCTTGATCGTATTCTGCGCAAGCGGGCTTCTTCCTTAAGGAGAGACTCACGCGCAAACTGGATTCAAGGTTTCTCAACCTTCAACTCTAGAATCGGCGGTGAGTGTTTCTTTCAAATCTGACTTTGCTTGGATGGCCCTCTCTTCATCTTCGTAGGCTTTCCCTCTTTCTTTGTTCGTACGGCTAACTTTCGATTGAACTCTCTTAACTCAAAGTTGGCGGCATTCAAGTTGTCCTTTACGGAACTTCGCTTTCTTTTCTATCTCCACAAGCTCTTGACTCCTTAACAACTCATCATCCCTTTCTCTGAGACTTTGCGCCAAGTCATCCCTCTCTCGAGTGACACGAGTAAGGGCGGCTTGTTGTCGACCCTCTTCAGCTTGCATTTCGGTAATGGTTAGCTTGAGCTTATTGAATTCTTCAATAGGAACATGAGTAACTTCAAGCTCTGGCACCTCAAATGGAACTTCCACAGCGAATGGTAACTTTACCTCCATTACCCTCCTCAGTATCCAGGATTCATAAGGTTCACCATCCCCATTCCCTCTTTTCCTAAGCTCTACTCCCTTCCTATGAACTTGAGTCCAAGCCTTCTGCATTTGTTTCAACAAACCAACATCTTCCCTTCCAAAGTCTAATAAGATAAACTCTCTTAGAAGTTCTTCCCTTGGTGCGGTTTCCATAGGACAACCCAATTGTTTGAGAACCAACCTAGGATTGTAGTTGATGCAACCTTGGGATCCAATCAATGGAACGTTAGGAAATGCCCCACAGTGTGTGATGACCTCCCGTGTACCAATGAGAGTACCAAAAACACCATTAGCGATGAGGAAGCCAACTCGGGACCAACTTAAATTCTCTAAGATTTTGACCCACGGTCCTCGTGAGGATATCGACTTCACCATGAATAGAGCAAAGCGGACAACACATTACCACTCCTTTTCTTCTCATATCGGACGTGTATGTTGAGAAGCATGTCTGCAAGTAGTGCAGTCTGAGGGTTCGAGAGAAAACACCAATGGCGGTGGCTTATATAATCATCATCATTCTTTGGGAAACAAAACCACCCATAGATTAACAAAGCTAGAGCAGTGAGAGCGACATCAATTTTCCTCGACATTGCCAATTCTTCACTCTTTGTTCCAAAACTTCCTTGAGATACCCTTTCCTACTAACTTTGGTCCTATTTCTCGATGGGGAGGTGCGAGTGCTATATCCTTTGCATCCAAAGATTCTCCCAACTGTAAAAGGAACATCATCCTTCAGGCCAATTCAACAATCTTTCCAACTCTTCAATCGTCGGGACTAGCGAAAATCCGGAATGTGAAACATCGTAGAGGAGCATCATAAAACTTCGCCAAGGCCTTGAGCGTCATGATCAACGATGGTGTCCAACGGTTCTAAGATCCACCCATATCGGCATGAAAGTTATTCAAGCAGTTTCACCTTCCTTCTAAGCTTCAACAGTCGAGTATCGGGAATCTTGAATTTGAGATCACGGGTTATGCTTTTGATTAAATCCATGTGTGATCCAATTGTTTCCACGAATGAGCCCTTTAAAGATACCTGAAAAATGGCAACACATATGATGAAAAATGAATGATTAATGCAAAAATGCAATGTGAATGAATTATGATGATATCCAATGAAAATGTAGCTGTAAATCACATAAAAGGTCCTTTGGATGGTCGGACATGGCTTGACGCCTACCCAACAATTCCCCAAATAAGGTTGGTTCTAGTGTTTTCATGCTAAATGCTTCTCGGAGTCTCAGATCCCCTTTTTAGAAATATTATCACCACGCGATCGGACTACGTGAGGATAATACTTCCAAAAGTATACTCCCAAGAAGCGGCTCTTAAAGGGATACTCAAAGATCTTTTGAGCGGTCGGTTTATTTTGGACATCCTAATACTTAGAGTTATAGGCCCTTTGTCCAAGAATTATCATCCCGCACTATTGTACGATGCAATAAATCCCTTAAAAAGACCAACTCTAAGTCGTGGTCTTCACGTCGATCCAAAAGACACGGATGTCCAATGGACCTAAGCTACTCAACCACTCTAATCTTATGTTTCCTAGAAGCCTGGGTATTGGGCTTATCTATGAATCATAACCAAAACACCCAAATAAACAAAATACATCACAAGATAGTATAAAGAAATAATAAACATCAAAGCAATAAATAAACACACAAGCGAAGAATTAAATTAGGGTTAACTCGCTTTAAAAATACTCCCCAGTGAAGTCGCCAACTGAAGCAACTCGATTTTCAAAAATCTTTTAATTCTCGAAAACTAGTGAAATCGCCACCTAATTTTATTTGTTCTAAAAAGAACGGGGAAAATATAGATAAAACCCAAAAGAAGCGGATAAGGCGGTCTACGTGACCAAAAAGTGGGATCGGGAGTCGGTTATGTAAGGGGAAGGTATTAGCACCCCTTACATCCATCGTACTCGATGGGACCCATTTAATTCTACGCGTTTGTGTGTGTGTTTACTAAGTTATGGATACCAAAAAGAAACAGAATTGGTTTATTATTATTTTGAGTTTGACACGGTTTTTGAACCGCGGGCCTACATATTCCCTTGTGCAATGGGAAATTCAAAACTCTGTAGTTCCTCTCGAAAAGGTTTTAAATTTGTTGTTTTGATTTTATAAGAAAAATCGTGCGTTTAGACATTTCAAATACTTTGAACTAGGACTTGTTTTGTTTGTTTGAAAAGCTTAAGTCCTCGTTCGTATTTGAAACGACTATTACACTCTCTTTATCCGAAAAGAGTTTTTTACAATCGCATATGAGCGATAAAAGAATTTGAGTGAGTTGAATTGTTTTTTATGTGGATGAAAAAGTACCGAACAACGAGGCTAGCGTCTCACGATTCAAATACTAGAAACCCGAGGAACGAAAGTTCGCCCAAGTCGTCTATCATCCAAAAAAATGTTTTCTTTGAGAAAAAAGTGAAGTGAAACGAATTCACGTTATTTAGGAGTCTTTAAGCCACGGGTCTAGCGTCCAACGACTTAAAGACTAAAGTTGTTTGAGGGACAAGTTTTTTAGCAATTAGTCTAGCGTTTAACGACTAAAAAACTTGTACTTTATTATGAAAAAGATTTCGAAAATGCACTCGACGTTGGATCGAGGTTTGAAACTTATTATGAAAGTGTTTTTTTTTTTTTTGCAATGCGAGTTATAGTTGATTGAATATGGTCCTAAAGTGCAATAATGGAAACGAACAAGCAATTGTGTACAAGCATTCAATAAAGCGGGTAAATAAATTAAAAGCCCATACAAGGTGGCTTGAACAATTTATCGTGTAGGTGCATGCGCGAAATAAATTTAATCAACTAATTAAACAAAATTTAATCAAGTAATTAGTTTAATAAAATTAATTAGGTAAACTAATTAATTTTAAATAACCTAATTAGATAATTAAATAATATTTAACTAATTAATTAAAGTTTCATTGTAAGCCCAAGAGTAAGCGTGGTGTGTGCAAAAGGTGTGGCCGTTGGGACGCTTCAAAGCTTTGTCCGCTCAGGGTAATAAAAATGACTCGCACGAGTATTAGTTTGAAAAATATTTTTGTTGTGCTTTGTGAATAATAAATAAATAATGCCATAAAAATTATCTACTAATTATTACAACAAATTGGGGAATGGGGTACAAATTACAAATGGGGATATCTGGAAAATAAAACGCTAGAAAATTCCTAATAGTAAGAAAAAAAATATCTAACTAATGCTACTATTATTATTTTGGGTAATTTGGAGTATATATAAATATTTTATGAGTTAGGAATAATAACAGTAATTATGGGTTAAGAAAATAATAGTTTATTATAAATAATAGTCTAAAATAATAACAGTGATGGTAATATTTGTAATGGTGATAAATAATAGTAGTGGTAATATTAATGTAATAATGATAAATAATAGTAACAATGTAAATAATAATGATAATAATAATAATAGTTCTCAATAAGTACAATAAAGGTTAACCATAATAATTAGTGGTAATACTAAATATTAATAATAATAGTAGCATTAATAATGATAGTGATAATAATTACTAAGTTATAATAATAATAATAGCAAAAAAAAATAAATAAATAAATAAATAAATAAAAATGATTATAGTTAGTAAAAGAATAAAATAAATAAATAATAATGATTATTATTAAGAAAATAAGTAATAGTTAATATTAAAAATAACTAATCCTAATTTTAAATAAATAACAAAGATAAAAACAGTAAAAGGTGAAGATACCCAAATAGTTTTTCACGATTCGCTTTCTCTCTCGCGTTCCCTGGGTTCCTCACCGTCGGACTCTGTCTCTCTCACTGTCTCACCGATCGCAATCGTCTCTGCTCTCTCACTCGCCGATCGCGACCGTCACTGTCTCTCTCACTGTCACGATCGGCCTCTCTTTCTCACCGTGACCGTTCGCTCTCTTCTCCTCTCCGCCGCCGATCGCAACCTCTCTCCTCGCCGCGATTTCAATTTGCATGTTTGGTTTTTGTTTTCTGTTTCGATTTGTGACTGATGATGTTCGTTTTTCTGGGATTTGTAGGTACCTACTGATTTGGGACTTCGGAGATTGGAACCCTCGCTTGTTGGCTTCAATCGCTCCGGGTGAGATTGTTCTTGACCCACTGTTTTTCCTCTCTTCTTCCTCTGTCAGAAAATCGGTTTCTGAAATATATAATCTGAAGGGTTGTGTTTTTGGAAGATGATGATAGGTTAGGTTTCTTTTGTGTTCTGTGTATTGGGTTTCTTTTGAATCGATGCCTGTTACTTTTCTACTCTTTTCTGGGTTTTGGATCTTTAGTTAAGAACAAGATGACACTGGTGTGGATTTTTGTTTGAACTGGCTTTTCTTTCTTTTTCTGAGAATCGATCCTTATGCTGGTTTTTGATGTTTGGATGTTTAGACACTGATCTCCTCTTCTGCTGTGACCCTTCCTACTGATATATCCTTTAGAACAGATGCCTCTTTTTGTCTTGGTCTTCCCTCTGAACACTGAACAGATACACACTTGAGTACTTTCCAAATTTATGTATTTCCTGTGAAAAGATACAGTGCTGGCTTTTTAGATACCATCCTTTTTTCTGCTCAAGAACAGATTTCTGCCTTAGTCTTTCTCTGCTACAGTCTGTATTGTATATAATTACACTCAACTTTCCTTTTTTCTGCATAAGTTCTGTAACACTTTTTAAAATTGAATTTGGCATCTTTCTTCTTCTGGTATATTGCCTGCTGTTGCTACTTGGGTAAAACAATTTACCTGATGTTAAACCTGAGTAAAAGAAATTCTTGTTTTGCTTGTTGAAAACAATACTCAATACATCCTTTTTGGGCTGAAATCTGGAAAATTTAAGTGGGCTGTTGGGCTGTTGGGAAAAATGATGTTTCTGATTTCCCTTATACACCTCTTTTGTGAACCAACAACGGAAGTTGTTGTGATTTGCAATGGAGGTAACGGTAACGGCCGATGAAGGAACTTCGGTTCCGAGGCTTTGTCATCTGAAACAATTAACCTTCAATCCTGATTCCTTAACACAACCCTCGTGATGAGTCAAAAACATAATTCCTTTTAATTTTTTTTCGTACGAGATTTACTTCTTTTTGTAACTGTTAATTATGTTTCTTTTGTTGCTTCAGGTGGCGAATGGTGGCGAATGGATAACATAGTACGAAAGCGAAAAGGAATACCCGGATGTCGAGAAATTCGGAGGAAGACAAATAACTCGCTCAAGCCGATTGTAGCAACACTGTAGAATTAGGATAGGATTAGGATCTCTTAGAAACTCGTAGAATCATGATGCTCGTATTTTTCTGTAACCACAATTGTAATTTGAATTCCGATGAATTCTTCTTCTTTTTGTATTCTTATAACCTTGAAACTATCCGAATTCAAAAGAAATAAGAAATTCTCCTTTTCACATTGTAACTTGCAATTCCACCTTTATGTATCTTGAGATGAAAGAATACAAACTTGAGTGCCATTTGCATAACATTTCGATTGAATGAAAACACGCACAAAAGAGCGGGATTAAACCGGCTCAATTACCTTTGCTTGAAATGAAAGAAACGAGTAACATCAATACGAATTGAATAACTACTCATAACTTATCTTTCTTTGTTAGTAAACAACACTAAGAACAACATCTTTTTCTTCATTGGACTTAAACTCTCCAAGAAATGAATAATTCCTTTAAGAATTTAAACTTCAAAAAATAAATAGATATTTTGGATCCAAGTTCCAAAAAACAACAATTCTTTCCGAACAAGAGAAATTCCACACAGCTCCTTTAGAATAAAACTCGAAACCTCTCAAATTTAAATTCTGCTCAAAGATAGTCTGAACCAAAAACTGCAACAGTGACAAAACGAAATCTTCGTTCGACATCCCAACACAACTTTTTTCGCGGAGATTTCTCCGTGGAGACTCGGACGAATCACGAATTATGATTAGAACAAACAAAGAAACAACGTGGTAAATCAAAGGGGAAATTTTGGGGTGCGACAACCTGGCTCGTGGTAATTGGGATTTTGAAATGCTGAGGAGAAAAATTTGTTTAACCGGGCATTCATATGAGCTTAACCGAGTTGGCCAACCTCTGAAATTTAATCGGTCCAGCCTCAAAACACAAGCCCGTGTTCTAATGTGTGTGGCCTTGTACAACCTGAGACCGCGAAGCCACACCTCCTCAATTCCCATGGAAACCGTCGGCCTCATTGCTTACATGCTTGATCAAGCACAGATTGACTTCGGCCGGTTAATTGCTAATGAGCTGAAAAAGGGTTGCATTAAGTTATACCTCCAGGGGGAGCGTATAAAATGTGCCCTTACCTATCCTGGTTTGACCATGGGACTTCTGAAGAGGGCCAGGGTTGTTTTTCCTGCTGTTGGGCACCTAACGATAGATGGGGTCATTGATGATGGTTATTGTGACCGCTATTGTAGGGCCTCTGATGATAACCCTGCAGCCCGGGCTGTTCCTGTTGCTGCTGCCCTTCCTCAAGCCGGTCCAGGTGAAGAATGGAACCGGTAGATGCATTTTGCTCATCCACAAGCATTTATGTTCATGCACGAGAGTATGGAGCAACTGACGTTGCAAATTAGAGAGCCGGGAGTGGATCATTTCACTCGTAAGAGCCAGCAGTTGAGTGCTTATGTCAGTTGGCCCAGGGTCGAGCCAAATGCAGAGGAGGAGGTAGCAGATGCTGATGGTGATGAGGAAGAAGAGGATGATGATGGTGACTATGATTCTGGTTCTGATACTCCGGGAGATTCCATCCTGGAGGCTTCAGATTGATTTTCTTTTATTTTTGTTATTTTTATTTTAGTACTTTGTTTAGTTTTTGTTTTTGTTTTTGTTTCTTTTAGACTTAGTGAATTTTGTTGGTTGCCATCCTTTTTAGGATGTGCTTGTAATTCCAAATTTCCATTTTGTAGGCAAAGTGCCTAAGTACTATTTTTAATTTGAAACACCATTTTGGGGTGTCCTTTTTTATTTTATTTTGCTTTATTTTATTTTAAGATTATATGTTATTTAATTTAAATTGTACTTCTTTTGGTTTGTCCCGATTATTCAACGGTACTCAAAAGCAAGTAAGTGTGTTTCACCAAAAGTGATGGTGATGATATAATTCTCAACTCGATCCACAAATAAGGTACATTCTTAATCGTTTTGTAGAATATTAACATGTCTATGAAATTTGTGCTTTATGCAAAATATATTGGCATGTACATAAAAAATTTGTGTTCACATTCGAATCATTAGGACTTAAACCACAAAGGTGAGAAGCTTTCCACCTTATACCAAATATTGAGTGTCTAATAGTTATGTTAACTCGTGTGATTCACGTTTAATCTTAATTTGTTTGTGACATTGTGGAAACTTAGAGAGGATCAAGGCAATTTTTTGTGCATTATGAGAAAAACCATCAATTCCAAAAGGGCTTCAACTAACCGTGAGTGGGTGAATCTTTGTGAACCCTTTTGAGCTTAAAAATTGTATTTGTGGAATGAATCTATCAAATCAACTAATTGTTAAGTAGGCCACTTAATAGTTATTGATAATCTATAAAATTCAATGATGATTCATTCTATAAATTTTTCTTGTTTGTGAATACCAACCCTTTTTGTTGATTAACCCTTTGAAGAGCATGTTCTTAAATAAAAAGGATTGATAAATTCAAGTTGGGGAGGTTGATCAAAAAGAACCTTGAATTGATGACACAATGATCCATTAGAAAAAAATATAGAGAAAAGAAAAATACAAAGAAAAAAAAATATATATATATATATATATATATATATATATATATATATATA
Source organism: Vicia sativa (assembly GCA_021764765.1). Taxonomy (NCBI): domain Eukaryota; kingdom Viridiplantae; phylum Streptophyta; class Magnoliopsida; order Fabales; family Fabaceae; genus Vicia; species Vicia sativa. The sequence goes on from CM038793.1 coordinate 76,691,296, forward strand.
TATATATATATATATATATATATATATATATATATATATATATATATATATATATATATATATATATATATATATATATATATATATATATATATATATATATATATATGAAAAGAAAAAAGAAGGATGATTGTGTGAGAAATAGGAAAGTGGTTGTGAATAATAAGAGGAAATGGGGAATGATTCTATGAAATGCTCTTCATCATCTTTGCCCAAATTTGTTTCAATGGCTTTGTACTTAAATATCCCTTGTTTTTAACCCAAGCCAAGTTACAACCCTTGAAAGTCCTTAGTGATCTTTGTTTCCATTTTGTTCATTTAACTTGTTTTGATGAATGCATGAATTATTCTGGATGTGCATGACTATTAGTGAGAGTGTTTAGTCCTTTGTAAATATTGCATTTTGTTCTTCAAGGTATATTGAAGAAATCTTTAGGTGATTCAAGTGTGAACATGTCTTTTGTTTTGTCTACATGTATCGATGTATTGTGTTTAGAACTTAATTCATATCCATGTTGTGTTTCGAAGAAGCAATTAATGTGTATCTATGCCGGGTATGTTGAGTTTGAACCATCCTTCTTGTGTTGAGTTACATGCTTACATTTTGATTCTTCTTGCTTTGTGAGTTTTTGACTTTTGTTTGAGGACAAACAAAGAAGTAAGTTGGGGAGAGTTGTTAAGGACCAAATTGTGGATATTTTGTAGATGATTTTGTGGTCCTTAACAATGCCTTTTAATTAATTAGTAGTATTTAGTATAGTATTTTGGTTTAATTATGTTTCTATTTAGTTTTTGTTTATAATATATTATTTAACTTAGTTTACATTTGAATTGTAGGTTTTTAATATTGATTCCCTCAAGCTTGGATTCAAGGAAACTTGAAGAGCTCTTGGGATGTTTCTTTTTGAAGGAATTTTGGAAGAAGAAGCATGCTTGGTCGCTCAATTGCGATGAGTGCGCTTAAGCTGCAGCTAAGCGGTCTCAAAATCAAAAAGGACAGACCATGCTTTCACCTTTTAGCCCACCAACTCTGCTTTTCCGGTGGCTTTTCTGTGCTAAAAGGGATATCACTTCTTCATCATCATTCATCATTGTTGTAATTTTAGGGCATAGAAAATAGAAACAAAAACATTGTTCTTGTTGATTCTTCTTCTATGTTCATCTTCTCCAACAATCTTGTAAGCAAAGCAACCATGAAAATGAGTAGCTAAACTCTTTTTGTGTCAAGATTAGAGGTAGTTGATCTAACTAGTATGTATTTCTTTTAATCCCTTTGTGTATGAACATGGTTGATGATTTATATATGTTGAATATCTTTGTTCTTCTATCTCTTTATGCTTTGAATCATGATTGAAAAAGGATGCTTCAAAGTGGACCTAGTATATTCATCCACTAATGAACAAATGCTATGAATAGATTTGTGAGTTAGTGTTTACAAGTATTGAACTTCATATTTATTATGTCAATAGTTGTGGTGAGAAATCATTCAAAGATTTACATGATAAAACTCACAATCTTGGTGAGAAATCAACAAGATTGAGAGGATACGTATTTATAGCAATCATCAACTAGTTCATCACTTGGTTAATAGAATATATATGAAATTAGGTTAATGAAACTAATCTTGACATGCTTCCATCATTTGAAAACAAACTCAAACTCTCTTGAATCCAAACATAATTCTCTTTGAAAAGGATTTTAAAGTTGTTTGCTTGAAACTCATGATACTAGTAGAGTAGAAAACAAACCCTTGTGTTACTTAATCTTAAAATACGCTTTACTATTGAAAGACTACGATACAACACCAATACCTGTGGATACGATAATTAAAAATACTTGTTTACGGAAAAATCCTACAACAGTTGTGAATTCTTCACTCAGAATGAATACAGATGAAACACTTAAATTCACAAAACTTCTGAGTTTTAATGCTTTGCACATAAACTTGAAAACTAGTTGCATTTGAAATACCAATTCTATATCACATTAAGAAATTTGAATGTTTTTTTGTGTGTAGACTTATGTTGTAAGTGGAACATGAGATGCTTTTGTAACATAGATGACATAACTTGAAAATTAAGCCACAGTAATTTGAATGTTCCTTTGCATCTTGTGGAGAACATGATGTAACGTGAAGCCTTACCAAAATTCCTAAACATTGCCATGCCTTGAAAACTCTTGATTGAACGCCTTGAATTTGAAATCAAACTTGTGAAAGAAAATTGAATGATGATAAATGACACTTGAATTATTCATAATGATGTAGGCCTCGCAGCTCGCCTCTTAAGGATATCTTATGCATAATCCACTCAAACACACAAGGAAAGATCAATCACTTTCAATTTAATCACAATTCCAAACCATCTTGAAGTGTAAGCAACAACAAACTATTTATGAGGTTCAAAATCGCTTTGACCACAAAGAGTCCACAAGTTACAATTCTCATGGCATGATTTGCACTTGTAATGCCAAAAGGGGAAATCTTTTGAAAATGAACATAAAAATCGAATTAGAGGTGAACACCTTGACATGAAATCTGAATCTCAAATCCTCTGAGTGTAAGAGAGAAACCTTTGATCGTAGACAACTTGTATGGTAACAAGGAGATAATGCTTCAAGAATCTTGTTCACAATAAATGTCACATACTTAAATCAAAACATTAGCACAAGAACCAATAGATATGAGAAACGTGATTGGTTTCTAAACTCTTGCAATTCTGACTCTCTGATGAAACACCAGATCGGTTAAGAGGTCTTGATTAGATAGAAACTTGTAACAAACGACCAAAACCATATCTTAAGTCAACTTCAGCCGATGCATTGATCTTATGAGGAAAACATGGACTAAAATCCTAATCTTGTGCACTGATGAAATTGCACAGAGAATATCCCTTGAAGAATAAATTCCTAATAGTCACACCGTGAAAGCCTAATTCATGATTCGTGATCCTCAATGTCTCAAACCCTTCATTCCGAGTACGTGAATGCCAAGAGAAATCCAAAAAAAATTATGATAAGGAGGACAAATTTTGGGGTGCAATAATTTGAAACTTAGTCCAATAACATCTTTCCTCATAAATACACATAAATACACCTAAACCTTTGTAATGAATATGATCTTGGTCACTCTCAACCCCTGATTCTGTCCACATAAGACACATGGTTCCTGGTGCACAAATAATTTTTAACCCTTGTTCTTACCTACACACTAAATGGAGAGCATAATTTGCATTAAAGAAAATGGAAGAAACACAAATAAGAAAGGAATACTAGAAATAAATTGTGATCTGAACACCAACTACATCATGAATACATTCCTATAGCCCATTTCATTTGGGACAAATAAAGTGTTTTCTTTTCTAAATGAATGGCACTCAAACACAATAGAGGTGTACTATTCACGGTCAAAAGACCATGCAGCAGAGGATACATATAGGAAGACAAAAATAAATTACAAAGGAAGAGAATAAAATAGATTTTGAATCCCTTGGAAAATTAAAGGGAAATTTCTTGCAATAGCCAGTCTCCAAAAGTGAGAAAGGGCTTCTAAGCAATCATTGTTATAAATCCAATAACAGTTCATATAAAAATGTACAAATTTTACCCCCAATATCTAACTGTTGGCAAGACAAACAATTTACTGCAATTGCATACTCATCCAATCCAGTCCAATACATCTATATAACAATGCAATAATAAGAGAAAAGAATGAAAACTTTCTTTCTTCCATTCCTTTTATGTTTTTCTATGTCTCCTTTTCTTTTTCTTTTGAGTTTGCTTTAATGATTGTTCCCTTTACTCCTTTGGTTGTTGATGGTGTTTTGTGTTAACACACGCCACCCCTGCGACAGCTAATAACGCCAGCACTTGAGGTTAAGGAGCCTACTAAAGAAGATGATTTGGCACCCAAACTTGAGGCTCTAGCATAGCTTGCTCCAGCTTCTGCTCCTGATGGAATGAAAAAGGCTCCATTTAGCAAAAGGTCTCCCTCAGACCTCCAATTCCAACCTTTCCATATGCCGGACCCTGTGTCCACCCTCTTTGTTACCTGTCCACATCAAATTTCACAATTTTAAATAAAGTTTATCAGCATCATCAACATATTGCTTTTTATAACAACATTGCACTTGTATGAATGTTACCTCCTTAGCAAAAGGGTTCTGAGGAGCAAGGTATCTGTTTCCTTGGCTGTTAATTGTGGGTTCAGCACTACCTCCAATGGCATACATCTCCCAGTGGGTATAGTCATTGTTTACCACGTGGAAATACCCATGTCTGCACCTGCATTATCGATAAAAACAATCCATTTAGTGCATGAACAATACAGAGAATCTATGAAGCCATAACATGTTACTAATACTATTAGTTACCTAGGCATCCTTTGGATAAGACCCTCCCCAAAATGGTTGTATGCAATGGTTACTTGCATCTGCTTGTCGCGGACATATGAGTCACTGTGACCCAATAGTATAACCTGTATAATTTTGAACTCAATTAATCTCAAGAGTGGCCAAAAGTAGTATTATTAACAAGACAAAAGTATATAGAATTAATTAATGGTAATTAAGACAGTGAGGGAGAGGTGATCTCAGTTTACCTCATTGTGGTGGGTGAAATAGTTGTTGGAAATAGTAATAGCAGTGGATCCCATAATAGCATCAACAAGACCATCAGCGCAATTGGAAAGAGAGTTGTGGTCAATCCAAATATGGCTGGAACCAAAGATGGAAATGCCATCACCATCAGCCATTGTCCTCCATCCAAAATGGGAAGGGGAGCTACGAACCATAGCATTCCCAGTAGGCTTGCAATCATGAATATGAACGCCATGGATAATGACATTGGTAATAAACTGGATAGTAATGCCGGCTCCAAAGGCAATATGAACGTTGGCACCACGACCATCAATGGTCTTAAAGCTGTTCATGATCAGTTCTTGCTTCAGAGTTATCACCATGTCTCTCTTGAACACGATCCATAATGGCCTGTCTTGAATGACCGCATGACGGAGAGTGCCCGGTCTTGGGTTCACGGGGTCATCGTCTTTTGGGTCCGACACAACATAGTACTTACCATCACGGCCACCTATAGCATTGCGACCGAAACCAATGGCGCAATCAGCCAACCTCTTTCGCCGGAAAGACCAACGCCTGTCACAGCGCCAGCAGTCATCCATTGGATTTCCAGTTCCACATGAGAAAAAACTCAGACTCCTTCTCTCTGTGTGATTGCGTATAGTCCTGTTTCAACATTAGTGGAAATTTATCATAAAACACCACATTAATATTTTAATATACCCATCATTTTATAAGGTTCTTTTATTGAAAGTTACCCTCTTTATCATATGATTAAATGATATGAAGAACTGATTTAAAACATGAACGCAATCAATGGTTAAAAGTTTGATCTGTAAGACAGTAGACAAGGTGAAATTATCATTGATGTCTCATGAGGGATGAGACTGGGGGTCAGTCATGTGGGTCAACAATTATGAATGCGGATAGAATGATAGTACGGTGTATACGGAACAACGAGGGTTGGCATCATTCTAAAACTTGAAGTTCCCTACTAGAAATAAATGCTCAGTTGGGGGAGATCTAATTTCTGTCTAGTAATGTGAGGTGTCGGTGATGAAAACGTTATTATTATCATTATTATTAAGTTCCTGAATTTTGGTCATTTAATAAGTTCATGGGGGTCTCATTGACGTGTCAGATAGCAGCTGATATACCAGCCTAGATACAACTAAAACTAGAAAACGTTATGGTTAAACCAGAGATGCTTGTTTGGAACTTGTGCATGTAGACAGGCTGGAGGAAGAACTGCTTCATGTGGCTTACCCTACATTGTTGGACGATGTGGGACAAAGAACTGCTTGAAATCCTAATAGTACGGATTGGTGAACATTTTATTTGGCTCTATCAGTAAAAGATCAAGAGGCCCAAGGCAAAAAAACAGTAACACAATGTATACAGTTTTACCGACTAATTTTTAAATGTTATTTTATTCATGACTATTGGAGAGTGATTCATTGATTTTGACTTTCATCCGGCAGTACTCAAGTCCAATTGTATAAAAATCTGTGTTGGTGGGAGGTAGAAAAAGACAAACAAGGGATAACAAGCATAACTCTAACCATCATGAGGATCTTGAAATTTATGATTTGGTTAAGCTTAGATTGAGTAGAAGGGGTAGATCCCATTAAAAAATATTAAAAATTGTGATAATAAACAAATAGCCCAATATTAAATTCTAACTATATAATTTCGTAAACCAAAATGGCCTAGAGAAAGTAACTTTCACCAAATCTCCGCCAAGACATGTGTTTAGGAGGGACCACTTAAGAAAATGCATGGGATGAACTTTAAATCAAAGAATACACATAAAACAATCTAGTATTCAGCAACAAAAGTATATATAAAACAAATTGCTTGATTGAAGCCATGATCCTATCCTATTTTTGTTTTTTGATTGAAGTCGTGAAGCTTGGATTTTAGATACATGGTGGTGTTTGTACTTGTAAAAGCAATTTTCATATGAGGAAAATCAAATAAAAAATACACGAAATTTAGTATGACCGAAATGGTCGGATCTCACGACCCTAGCATGTGGGTAGGCTGGCAAAAAAAATAGTTTGGCTTCTTCAATTTTTAAATGACCCCATATGCAAAGAACATGGCCATTGATCCATTAAGCAACATGAGAGGGAACTTCAGAACGTGAAGAATTAAATAAAGCATGATTGTGGTAATTAATTATATAAGATTAGATGAGAATTATTTAACTTTTGAAGATCTTATTTAATTTTTGAAGATCTAAACTGCCGTGAGTAATAAAAGGAACACAAATGCGTCTATGTGTGAAAAGAATCAAAGGATACAAAGGTCGTCAAATAGAGAATTTTAGATATGGTAAGGCTTAAACTTTTTTTTGTAGAATATTAGTAGTTCAGTTAAGAAAATTAACGCATAAAGCTAGTGAAAGTGTTTCTATCATTCCATACTTCCATTTAATAGTATGATGTGACTAAAAATAGTAATTTATGTGGTATGTCAGTTAAAAATAAATTGACGGAAAATGATGGTTCCTTTCTAAGAAATTAATAGTACCTTATTAAGTTCTACCGTGCCTAATAATTTCACAAAAAGATATGTTAATTAGATTAATATAAATAAAAATTAATAATATATTTCTTAACATATTTATAGTTATATATGAATAAAATAGTTAAATGAAATGAATTCGATAAATACAAATATTTAAAATATAAAAATGTTAAAATAAACTTTTTAAAAATAATAATTATTGAGATGAAAAAGTGTAAATATTAAATCTTTTCCGAAATTGAGTGTGTATAATTTTCAACTTTTTAGGCAGTGTAGTTTTTCATGTTGATTTTTATTTAGACGAGGAATGCTTATAAACCTCATTAACTAATTCCAATAAATACTCCTACACCTATATCTTATCCTTGTAGTAATAACGAGGCATAAGCATAATTTTTTGCGTAAGTTTGGCTCAACGATAGAAAGCGAACGTTTGAATTTGCAGTTTGACTGAGTCATAGCACGCAGTAACTTTGCAAAAACATGTGATTTAACAAACCAAACGTGATAAGAAAGACTTGACGTTGATTCTTAACAAAAAAGTGTTTACTTTCCTGTAATACTCTCTCTTGGAATGGAAAAAAGAATAGAACTAAATTCCCAAAGAAGGGTCTTCATATTAATTTCGTTTTCTTTCTTTTTGTCTTGTAACTAAATTAAGATCTTAAAATAAGTCCATAACTGCAATTTAAAGTAAAACTTAGTTTTTATCACCGTCAAGAAAATGCAAACGCTTTGGAACCATATGAAATTAATAAATCACATTTAATTGTAACTTTTCAGTTTCAAAATTATTAATGCTTAGATCACTTTTTAAAACTTGTTTAATACACATCCTAGTAACTAAAAACAAACAGTTACCAGTAACTCTGTAGAGAAGATGTAAGAAGCAGGTTGAAACCCGCAACATTACATCTTATTTATCTTTAAATGATGAATTTCAGAACCATTAAACAATATGACAAAAAAAATGTATAATAAAGTATGCTGAATCTGCTTATGCTGATCTAGATTAGTTCATAATAATGTGATTCCTCTTAAAAAAATACTAGAGGAAACAAATATATAATTAAATTAATCTACCAAGCACATGACACATTAAATAAAATAACATCACCAATAATAATATATCACAAAAAAAAAAAACTCAGTTTTTATGAGTAATTAAATAAATGAAGGTTAAATAGAATTACTTACGTATCTACCATGGAAGCAAGTTCCTCTGGATTATCAACAGCATGCTCATTCAAATCATCACTTAAACTGCTTAAACCAAAACAAAACAAAAAAAATATTAACTAAAACGCCACCGTTTAAGTCACTAAACTACAAAATGAACTATCAAAGCATTTAAGCTTCTAATTAAACAGAATAAACAACAACGATTTTTCAGATCCGATCTCTGATAATTCTAATCGAACGGCTGTAAATAGATCTACGCCACGTGTACGCTCCGATTTCAACCATTACAACAAATTTCAAAAATCGTAATAGTAGTAGCGATCGAAGTAGAAAAAATGAAGTAACGAAAACTAACCTTTCCGCCATTGACGAATTCTTCAAGCTCTGAATCTGCAACTTCTCTTCTCCATCAACAACACTATCACCACAACACAAACACATTCACATTCAAATAACGAAATCTCAAAAATCAAAATACGTAAATTCGAGAAAATTTTATAAATCTCATAAAACAGAGGCGAAGAAGCTTGAACTCGAATCACCTCGATTCGTTATGATCGATCGCATTAGTAGTGAGAGCAAAAAGAAGCGCGATAACGATAATGCTGAAGACGAACTGTGATACAAACCGTAACTCCATTGTTGCTTTCAGCTTCAAGCTTTTTTCTCTCTGTTTTTTTGCACTCTGTTTCTCACACTGTATGTAAAGAAAGAAAAGAATGAGAAGAAGAAAATGGAGCCAAAGAGAAATAAGAGCGAGATGAGTTTATATAGAAAAAAAGAAAGAGAAATAGACATGAAAATTGAGAGAGTTAACCATGGTTAAGTTAAAAAGGTCAAGTTAACCACTGACCGTGTTTAACTAACTCGTCACCGCTCTAACTGCCATTAACTGCTTTTCCTTCATTTCTCTCTTTATTTCCACGTGGCGCCATGATAGCGTGTCTTTCTCTCTCTTCAAATTTTTTCTAAATAGGTCAAAAATAGCACCTTTTTTTCTTCACATTTTCCTTTGTTTTTTAAATTTAATTAATTCGGGACTTGGTTAAATTATAAAACTGTGGATGGATTACGTAAATTTCGTTAACTTTTTTTTAAATAGCGGTTAGGATTTTATGATATTAATTACGATTACGATGCAAAATATGGGTGAAAATTGATTGAATTCTTGTTCAAAACGTAATTACTACATGTGGAATATCTTGCCTGTTTACACTTTTTATGGAAAAAGAGAAAATAAATATACATTAATTAAGCTTTCAGTTATAGTTTAATCTAGTATAATTATTTATTTATTTTTTTATGGAGATTTTTTTATTAAAAATATATGATATGTATTCATTTAAATCTTTAATATATTAAAAAAAAAATACATATTTAGGTGTTAAATTTAGAATAAAATTCCGCTTAAATATGTGCATCGCACGTGGTGAAAATACTAGTTGATAGTAGTATTTTAAAAATTAGATCGGACATCAAATTAATGAGGTATTGAGTCACTAGTTTATTGGTCAAACTACTTGGTCACTGCACGAATCACATGATTAAGGAATCGAATAACTCAGCTAAATTGACAAGTCATTATAACAAAACAAAATAGATATAAAACTTGTCAAACAAGATGATTCAGTCTCTACAAAATATAATTAACACTTGAATTTTTTTAAAATATCATATAATAAATAAATTCACAAGTTCATAATTTAAATTCAAATTTTAAACATAGGTATCACATAAAACAAAATAGTACAAAAGAATAAAGTCTAATTACAAACAAAACCTAATTGAAACATAATCTAATTGAATGGTTTACAACAAAATAACTCAATTGTTTGCTATATTTAATTTTATGGAGGAAATATTATTTCAATGTTGAGATCTCCATCTTCAATATTAATCGCATCGATAACATGTCCTCCGTCAATAATATTATTATTTTATTTTTTATTTAAAATTTTTATTAAAATAATTAAAAAGACGTCATTTTGATTTTTTAAAATTTTAAAAATTAAAAACGAAATTAAGCCACCGGTTTTAAATAATCGTCGAGTTTTTCAATTTTATCGATTTTTACCGGTTCACACCGGTTCGATGACAAATTCGATCTAATAATTGAACCAAGTCAGTTATCTCGTGGGTTCTCGGTTCGATTGGTCCGACCGACCAATTCGATTTGATTTTTAAAACACTAATATATAACATTAACAACACCAAAGTTATAAATCAGATTTTCACCGGATCGAAACTAATCTTTTAATTTGAAATAAATAAATACCACACAAATACGGAAAAAATAAAATTCACCACACATAACGAGAAATTAGTACAAACAACAATGCATTAAAATGATAAAATAACAAAATATTAAATATATACAAAAATCACTTAATAGAGACAAAACTATTTGAAGGAAATGATTTTAGAGATAGAAGAAGAAAAATGATGGAAAGAAAAAGAAAAGTAATATTTTACTATTTTATAATATGTCCAGTTTGTGATAGAACTCACTTATTAAAATATATCATTTCTCATAAAAATTTGAAATGCATTAATAATTTTAATCAATATTTCTAAGCATTTTATATTTTTTTCTCTGTAATTGCAGGATTGACCTTAGACCCGATCATGGCGAGGACCTCTACAAAATAAGAACTTCAAAATTATTCTTTTATAAATTATAAATTTGAATAAATATATCAATATTTTTTTTGTTCAACTTAAGATTTTCATAAATTCATAATATTTAATAAGTTTTATAAATCAGCATATATATATATATATATATATATATATATATATATATATATATATATATATATATATATATATATATATATATATATATATATATATATATATATATATATATATATATATATATATATATATATATATATATATATATATATATATATAAGTTTCATAGATCTTTTAATAACTTAATTCTAGTTTTTTAAATAAATAGGCTTTTAAAATTAAATTAAGTCGATTTTATGATAAATAAGTCTGGTCTGACCTGACATCATATAGTCTTTTAAAAAAAATTAAGTCTGATTTTATGATAAATATTATTTTTTATAAAATTTTAAAATATAATATTATTTCTTTATTTTTTTATTGGGTCAATTTTAAAAATTAGTACAGGACCTCTAAATTATAAGACACCCCTTGCCAATTTATTATATATATATATATATATATATATATATATATATATATATAAATGAGAAGGGATCAAATTACACCCGAAGAGTTACACTATAAGTTACACTCGCTCAAAAACGTTACTTCGGATTAATATTTTTTTTAAATTGACCGTTGGATTGAAACATACTATAATATATATCATACCTATAAAGTTTGAGACTAATCTATAATGATTTACTATGTCAATGAACTACATCAAAATTAACGTTATATGAAAGTTCATTTTGACGTTAATTTTTGGATATCTTGATCGTATAGTAAACCATTATAGATTAGTCTCAAACTTTATAGATATGATCTATATGATGGTATGTTTCAATCCACCGGTTGATTTTAAAAAATATTAATCTGAAGTGACGTTTTTGAACGAGTGTAATTCATGGTGTAACTCTTCGGGTGTAATTTGATTCCTCCTCATATATATATATATATATATATATATATATATATATATATATATATATATATATATATATATATATATATATATATATATATATATATATATACTTGTAAGTTCTCGAATTGTATGGATTGACTTAATTTTAATAAAACAAATAAATAGCAGCAACAATATTTTGGACAATAGGATTTCTAAAGTATAATCCTATCTAGAATGCCTAAACATGTTGTGTTGAAGACTTTCAACATCTGGAACAATATGTCAAATGAGATGTCGAGACATTAGACCTCAGAACATCACGCTACTGAACTGTTAAGTTTGTTACAGTTTTGTTAGAGCGGAATATTCTGGGAATATTATGCATATTATGTGGCGTGGTCTTTAAGACATATGTGGAGGTCCGAGAGCTAAGAAGAAAGATCAGTAATGACCTTGATTGTAGCAGAAGTTATCTGCATATTTAATTCTGCAAAGTTTGTTAATGTAGAAGTTTGTTACAGCTTCAAGTTATTGTTTTGAAGTCCCAAATCCAGTTGGGTAATAGGTTATAAATAAGCATTTGTAACCTAGTTTTAGTAAGCTAACCGGGTTTAGAAAGATGTAATCTTTAGGGTTAGCCATGTAGGTGAACCACCCGGATTGTGGGATGTTCACTGATATGTGCCTCGAAGCCTGTAGGAAAGAGATTTATTTTATTCACTCAGAAGCTGTGAAGCAATGAGTGCAGTTGTGTCCTTGGAAGAAGCTGTGAAGCAATTCCAAGTTTGTTTGTGTCACAAGTTTACTGTTTTGTGTTTGGAGTGTGGTATCTCTAAATTTTTTGTGTTTGGAGTGTGGTATCTCCAAACTGTTTTAGTTTATAGGAGCCAAGTCGTTGATGCAGTTGCTGGGATGATAGTGACTGATAGACATCACTAAGGTGATTGGAAGTGAGTAGAGGTTCTCATATCTAAGTGTGGTATCTTAGGTAGAAGGGAAATTGGGTAATTTTGTTAAGTGGGGAGTGTAAACAGGGAGGTTTAACTCTGAATTAATACTGCTGATAATGAACTTCATTCCTGGCTTGGTATGCCCCCAAATGTAGGTTAGTTAGAACCAAACTGAGTGAACAATTCGTTTTGTTCTTTTGTTTCCTGCATTGTTAATTGTATATTCTACCTTGTCTGTTTTATAATGTCTAATCAGATGTCACGACATCCTGAGTCTGGTGACACCAGAATTTGAAACTTATTCATATTAAACTTCTTCTTCAGATTCACAATATTATTGATGTTCCAACATCATATAAGACATTCACATCAGTGCTTCAGGACTCACAGTTGTCTCTCAGTTGCTCTTCAAAAATTCAACTTCAAATTTTTCTTCAGGGCATCCCACTCAAACCAATATAAATGTCCTTTCTCACTGGCTACAGAATAATTACTCCCCCTCATTTGTAGCTTGACAAACATATTTGCACAACATATTCAGCATCAGAAATAATAGATGTTAGTCATCAGATATAACATTCACAGATACATAAACATGGTCATTTGTTCCCCTTATACACATCACCAGTAACATTTGGAACCACAAACAATTAACACATATAGACAGTTGCTCCTCCCACATACATCATCAACACTTTAGAGCTTACCAAAATACCTTTGCTCTCCCCAAAGTCACACAAAATAAGGACATATTTGATTTGATCCTCACAATACTGGAATTATTCTTTATTTGGAATTTGCCACAGTTTCCAAATTAGGAATCCTTAGTTTACTTGCTACATAAGATTCAGATTGCCACACTCTGTAACTTGTTATAGAAGAAACCACATTGTCAACCATGCGTATGACCAAAGACACGTCTTCAAAAGATAAGTCTGGATCTTATCTGACTTCTTCAACATCTGGTGTCTTAAACAGTTGTGATGTTACATCTTCATGTAGGACATTCTTTTCTTTACATCACATACTTCATCATCTAGATTTACGCACATCTATCTCATAAATATCCATCTTCCATCAAGATATTTGTCAACTTCAAGGAATCAACTATTTATACAATCACCAGATAATGTTGCCATACATTCTAAATTTGTGAAGATAAAAATGAACTCAATATTGACATTCAACTCATAATTTAGCATGAATACATCAGACAAATACTCAGCTCCCGACAGAGTATATAAATTTGGCATTCAAGCTACATGCTAATAAATACTTAGTCTCCCATCAAAGTATATACCAGTTGGTTAGTTAGAAATATCTAGTCACACTAGACGATCCTGACTGATTATTTCTCCACACTTTACGCTTACTTTCAAGCAACAATACATACTTTCTTGATTGAAGACATTAAGATGATGTTCCAACTTCTGATACAACATCATCCATTATAGTATGGTTCTGAGGGTAACATCCATACTAACTCATCCAACACTTGTGGGGGAACCATAAGAAGCACAACTAACAACAACTGATTAATCTCCAAGGTCAGACAATCAAAATAATCAGGGGGTACCATGAGCCACATCTCAATAAGCTTTTCTTCAGACTTTCATTCTGACTTTAAGATGATGGATGCCATAGTACAGAGGAGATTCCCTCTACTAGGTTTCTGGAACAGACTTGCTTAGGCCTGACACAAAATATGCAGACTTTTCAGAGAAATCGGTCTTCCTTGATTATTCAAGACAATACACATCCAAGACAATATATCACAATTACATGTTTGATATTTAGGGCAGTCAACACTTAGGACCATTAAACATTGTGGTTGGATCACATAATTTAGCTCCAAACAAAATCTGTTCTATGGTCATGAACAAAATTCCACAATTCTGGTTCCTTTGGTCAGAAGGATCTTCCAGATATAAGCTCATCTTGTTTTTATATAAAGGGACTGTAGAGATGCCTTTATGAGTCTTTTTCAGTATATTAAGCTCAACTTCTATACTCCCATAATCTTTGGTAAGAATTAAACTGACATCTGGAGTATATAACTTGTTGATCATGTTCTGATCAACTAATACAAAGAAGATCTCTCCTTTTCCAGATCAGGAGTAGGTTCCAAACATATGTACTCACACTACATTTTTTTAGCACCCAGAACATCTATTCTTCAACTGGAAGTTGCATACCTGCTGAAGTAATGTTCTAACATCCCATAGAACATCAGTTTCATCTTCTTGGAACATATTATTCTTGATAATCTTCAAGGTCTTCAAAATAATATGCAGATATGCATAAGGATCATTGATCAATTGATTCTCATTAACTCCATTAATAAATGTCTTTATGAGTGGACTTGAGGAAGATCTCAAGTATCTTTGACACTTTTAATGTAGTTGTAAAAAATCTGCCAAATATTCTGTTGAAAAAAATAACCCTAGAATTCTTCTTGCACTTTGAGGGTTGTATCAGAAGCTATGCAGCGAAATATAGCAATACTTCAACAGAATTTTACACAATGCTTACTCCATAATTCAAATGTAAGCATGACAACTAAGGATTGAAAATAAATCAACCCTACAATATACTTCCTTCTCACCAAGCAATAGACTATACATAACCAATACCATGACCAGAAGGAAACACATAAGCACAAGAGTTACCTTATCAATATCTTCACCCCCGCATGAAGGTTTTGACAATTTTCTTCTCTGTGTTAAATGTAAGCTAAACAATTTAATCCAAGTTCTTCACTCCCATATGAAGTCTTTGAATTTAAACTCTCTTTTTTCTAGCTTTATTATCTTCTTTCATCAAGAAGGTATAATAGTTCTAGTCAGGTTGGTCTTCAATGCACACTAGTCTTTCACAAATAGGTCCATCATCCACTTCAAGGGACCATACAATATGAACCAGCTTTGTTCAAACAATCTTCAAACATTCTACATTGTACACAACCATAAAGTATCCTCCCTAGGATCTTATCCAGAAACAAACAAGACACCTGCTTTGATACCAATTGAAATTTCTAGTCCATCAGACCCAGATGTCCAATAAGGATGTCAAGATATGGTCTGACATTTATACAAATAGACAAGGCAGAATTATACATTGCAGGAAAATAATAAAAACATAACCGAATTTTTAACCCAGTTCGGTTCAACCAACCTACATATGGGGGCTACCAAACCAGGAAGTAGACTCCATTATCAGTAGTATTATTTTATGTAAACAACCTCTGGTTTACAGATAAACAACCTCCAGTTTACCTAATCACTATCCAATGAAACCTTTATCTTAGAAGCCCATCTAAGATAAGAGAACCTCTGCTCACTCCCTAGTGATACATAATTGTTGCAAACCCCTGCAACAAAAACAACCAGTTTGAAGAACATCACTCCAAACACACAAACAGTCAAAAACTCTTTGACAAAAATACTTGGAGTTACTTCACATTTTCCTCCAAGAACACAACTCAACTCATTGCTTCACAGCTTCTGAGTGAGTACAATAATCCTCTTGCCCACGGGCTTTGAGCTACAATCAGTGATCATCCCACAATTCGGGTGGTTTACTTACATGGCTAACCCTAATGATTACATCTTTCTATAATTGGATAGCTTACTAAAACTAGGTTACAACGTTCTTATTTATAACCTATTACCCAACTGGATTTCGGCCTTCAAACAACAACGTATAGCTGTAACAAACTGCATTAACAAACTCTGTAGAAAAACAAACAAGCAGAAAACTTCTACTACAATCAAGGTCCTCAATCTGACTTTTCTCTTCAGCTTCTGATGGAATATTCTAGACCTCCACATATGCCTTCACTTACACGCCACATATGATGTATAATATTCCTAGAACATTCTGCATAACTTAAAATAAAATTGTAACATACTTAATAGTTCAGTAGCGTGATGTCTAATGTTTAATGTCATGACATCTCATTTGACATGTTGTTCTAGTTGTTGATTTTAATCAACACAACATGTTTAGGCATTCCAATAGGATTTTTGCTGCTCATATCCTATTGTGTAATACATTGTTGCTACTTTTATTTGTTTTACAAAAATTAAGCCAATCCTTAAAATTAAGGAACTTAAAACTTCCACCTCTACCTTATGGACAATTGATACTTAATCTCGCCAAAGTCTTACTTGGAGTATATTTATACTCTCTTCTTGATTGATAACAACAAATACCAAACTGCTTTTAAGAAATGATATCTCCACCTATAACAAACAATAAACTTCACACAAAAAAATTTGATATCCTAATGTACCACTAGTCTCATTCAACACTCAATATTTAGAGATGGAGGTCCACAAAAAGGGAAAACAACTAAGTGTGAAGGTGATAAATAGTGCCAACATATCTCACAAATACTCTAAAATATAAGGTGTTAATCAAGGAATTAGATGAATGTGAATGAGGAACACACACACACAAGGTTCTCTCAAAATTTTGAGTAAATGGATCTTGGTTCTTAATTTTTACCATGAGCTTGATAAATCATGAACAACACAACAAGATTAATCATATCCCACTCTCTAATTCCCTCAAAACAATAACAATTGCAAAAGAATAATATGTAGCAAAAAGAAAGTGAAACTGACATGGATTACACTAAAGAAGTTGTTCTAGAGATAAGGATAAATATTCATGGTGATGGGTATAGACACACTAAGAAGATAAAATTTTTTTACATCTTTGTCTCTATGGGTTTCACTTACATGTCTCACACACTTGTTACTTCCACCCAATACACAACTATTTAAATCAAGGATGAAAATGTGTCTTGTGAAGCTTTGATTCAGATCAAGAAGAAACTTTGATTCAAATCAATTTGAGTAGAACCCAAATATAGATTCATGGAGACAATTGATTCAAATCATGATTTTAACTTAATTTAGATCACATGAGGTTGTTATTTGAATTATGTTCGTTTTGTGATTCGAATCAAATTTCCCAGAGGTAGTTCCTAATTTTCACAAGGCTTCTGATTAAAATCATGTTTTACACTTGATTTGAATCAAATAATTCATCATCCAAATTTATGAGTTCTAACTTTAAATTCAAACCACGCTTGATGAAACAACAAAGTAGCAACTTTTTAGGCTAAAAAAGAAACAATATCATGGATGATGGACTCTTATTTAATTGAGCAAGGATGGTTCTTAGTGATATAATAATTTAATATCTTAAGCGATTACAATACAATTGAAATAAGAATAGAGTAAAAGCACACTAATATTAAATGAAAAAGAAAACTACAAATACACAAATATAATAAAACAACTACATTTGAATTGACAAAAATATCAAAACAAAAAAATGATACCATAATGTATCGCGACTACACTTTTCGCACTTTCCAAACAATTAGTTGCATCCTAATTATCCCAAGCAAGTGTGAGTCACATTCAAACACTTAAGTATTATTTTTATGAGGAAGCATATGCAAATGGAAAGTGTACACCAGAGGTTAAGAGTGTTGAATCTCAATATTCAAATTTTCAAAAGAATAATTCTTATTCCAACACCTACAATCCTGGTTGAAAGGATCACCCTGATTTCAATGGAGTAATAATCAGACATTGAATTCTAATCAAGAAGTTTAGCAATTTCCACAAGCACCTTAAAGAATACCATTACCTATTGAGGAAACATTTCAGGACTACATGTTTAAAATTCAACAGGAGATGGCACAAAATTAGATCATTATAAACATAAATACAAAAGTATTTATCAATAATTTAGAGATGCAAATTGTTAAATTGTCTCAACAAATGGAGACACAAGCTAGTTCAATCAGGGGACTTATTTGTAACAGGGTAGATAACTCAAAAAATGAAACGTGCAAAGCAATTGAGCTAAGAAATAGAGTGATGCTTCCAAACCCAAAGGTGGGTGAGGAATAGAAAGGAGCGAGTAAGATTATGAATAAAAATGAAAAGGAGGTAGTAGTATAGGAATAGGTTGAGAAAAATTCCGAAGGATAAAAAATGAGGATAATAGTGATGAGGAAGTTATAGGATACATCGTTGACCGATTCATCGATAAGAACTCACCCTTCCAAAGAACAAAATAAGAAATATTGAATCATCCAAATCCATAACTACCTTATTACATTAAACCACCTTACCTATTTCTAAATAAGAAACCTAAGAAGGAGATGGAAGGTAACCAATTCAAAAAGTTCATAGAGATGTTAAAGAAAGTACATATCAATATTTTGATTTGTGAAGCTCTTGAACAAATTCACGTTAATGCTAAATTCATGAAAGAACTCTTATTGTGAAAGTGTAAGTTGAGAATGACGAAAACATTGATTTAACGGAAGAATGAAATGCAATCATCCAAAGGAAGCTTCTACAAACTTTGTTACAAACTTTATTAGAAAATATTGCAAGAGATTACAAATGAGTTGCCGAAAAATAGTCTTCCGAATTTCCAAGAACAAACCTTATTTTCTACAAAAGTGTTTCTCAATCTCTCCAACTCTTGATATATGAATCACACAAATCCAAGGTGTTTAGAAGTATTTCTCAATCTCAGACAACTCTAAAGATTTCCCAAAAACTCTTGCATTTCTAAGTTTTCCATTTAAATTCCCTAAACCCTTATTTCTCCCTTTTGCTTTAAAACTCTAAAATTGTCTCATTGTAATAACATAATACATACTCCACACACACACACACACACACACACACACACATATATATATATATATATATATAATTGCTAAAATTCAACTGATCCATAACAAAGCCTACAACAAAACACATTACCTATTAAAATAAAATATTATAAATATCTTATAATATTTTTATTAATTTAGATTATGTTAGGTTATTTCTGATCTTGTCGGTTGATCAGAATCTGAGAGGGCGGAAAACTTCATCTACAATGGATGATGATGATGAGAAGGGGGTGTACATGCAGTGCACTCCAATGCTCATGTAAGAAAAGTCCCAAGATATTCAAGATAGAAAGTCTAGATTTTTAGAAGTATGTGATGAATATTGAATACTTGAGCCTCACAAGTTTGAGAGTTTATATAATTCCGCCAATGCTTGACCATTGGTTCCTATTTTTGGGCCTAGATACTAGGTTCTCAACCAGGAACTAGCCGTTGTAACAGGCAGAGATGCTCGCCACTAACCGTTATGACAGGTAGGTATGGTTGCAACTAGTCGTTATACCGATCAGGAGGAAGTTCATGAACAAGCGTGTCTTGATAGTTCTTGGGTAGCTGTCCGTGTCTGACAGACAAAGTAAGGACTATGCCATTGACGCGGGTAGAGGTGTGATTGGGGAGTCGTCGGTCTTGTTGGACCTGGTGGCCAACCGACCAAATGTCTCGAGCTAAAGAGCAGAAAATCCTTTACATGTCCCAATTGATTGGGCCGTATTGGGCTATCCTAGGTGCGTGGATTGGGCCATGCTTAGCCATTGGGCCAGACACAGGATTGCACCATGTGTTCGATAAATTGTTTTGTTTGTTCTTTTGATTAATTGTCATTGAAAATAACATTATTAATAACTTTCTATAAACGTAAAATAAGCTGTAACTTGATTCGAGTATATTAATTCTAATTGTCATCTTCAACTCATACTCAAATTGTTTATTTGCATATCAGAGTTTCCAATAACTATTCGTACATACGACTATATTTCAAAAACACCTTCGCTCAAACTCTTTGATAAACAATCTTTCAAAACCAGAATTTTCTGAAAAATTTAAATTAATTATCTATTAACCCCCCGCTAGATACGTTGATGTCATCTAACAAACATTTCCTTCTAAGCTAACTTTCACTCATAATTTACACCATACGTTAACAAGAAGGAAAACTAACCATTATAAGCTTAAGACCTTATTAACTCATATTGTACCTACATTTGTTAGGTAGGCCTTATCCAATTCTCACTAGTTTAAACCTAAGCATGAGGAATACAATTCATTGCTTCACAACAAGAATTCACAATCTCATTTATCTTCTCCCTTTTCCCTTAAACGTCGATCGTAAATTTTTCCTCGGATCATATATTGATAATGAGTGGGCCAGTGATCCTGACAAAATGAGGTATGTGTTTAGCTTGTGCATCTTCTTTGGACCAAATCCAGTTTCACGGAGCTTCAAAAAGCAATCCTTAGTTTCTAGGTCCAACATAGAGGTTGAGTATAAAGTGCTTGCTCACAAAACTTCTGAACTTCAGTGGCTTGAATCTCTCCTCACTAAGTTAAGCATCAATTTTCTTCCTCCAACTTTTTCTATTTGACAACCTTAGTGTTGTCTGTCTCTCACAAAATCATGTGCTCCATGCCCGAATCAAGCATATTGAGCTTAATATACACTTCGTCTGAGAAAGAATGATGAATAAGAAACTGTCAATTCAACATGTAACCGAAAATATGCAAATTGATGGTACATTGATCAAGTCGTTCAACACCTCTACGTTTTTAAACTTTGGTCCAGGCTTAAAATTGTTTCTCAACACCCTTGATCTTACAGCGGAGTATTAGAATAACGACTAAGTTAGTCAGAGGTTACTCATGTTTTATCTTATAACTAATTCATTTAGGTTGTTAAGAATAATTAAGTTAATTGGGACGATCTAAAACTAAACTCTATATCAAGAGTGTCATCTAACATTGTAATTCATCCAATAAACAATGAATATGAGATTTATTTGAACTCTCATAAGTATCATTTTAGTTTTAGTTGAAAACGAATTTTAATCTAATTTTTTTCTGATAAAGTTTATTAAAATATACTCTAGTAATTTATTTTCATGTAATGAAATAGATACCGGCCAGGCCATTGAAATATGGTCACAAAAGCATACATTTATGATTTGTATCACCTCACATCATTCTCTTACATTGTGTGGTTTTTTAATGGCTACTTCTTACACAATACCATCCCACAGTAAGAACCCTTATACTACTACATTATTCAAAAGCATGTATTGTGATTTGTAGCTTTAATAACCACATGTCTTCATTCAGTCAAATTCCAGTGAATTTTCTATCTGGTATTCCAGTCATATAATAAGTGTCAGTTTCAAAATAATATCGTTTTCATCATTTAATATAAAAATATCTTACATCAATCAATTGCATTTTTAATAGATATCATGTTTATCACAATATTTTAAAAATTGGACTGCCGATTCGATCAGTTAAACTGAGAATAAAAACATTAATATAATTGGTCAACCTTTTAAAATCACTAGTGAATCAAAATTGGAGTAAAACCAAGAAAATTAAATTGAACCCTTCAAAAGTTAAAGAATCATAGTCAATTTTATAAAACCGTTCAATTCAAAAAATTTATCGAATTAATTAATTTTTAAATATTTAATATCTCAATATCAAAATTTATATTTATTTTTTATATTCTATCTTATTTAATTTAAATTTTTTAATTATTTAAAATTTATTTTAATTATTATTCTCTATTAATTTAATTTTAGTTTGAATTATTTTAATTTGTTCAAAATGAAAGTTGAAATCAATTGTATAATATTATACAAATTATTGATATTATTTTATTAAAGTTATAATAATTTTTTAAAATATTTATTTTATTAAGTTGTAATATGATTATTTGTGACATATCTATAATATTTAATAATTTATTAAATAAAAAATTTAACCGTAAATTTAATCAGTTGAACCAATTAAATTTTAAACCAAAAATTGCACCGATTTGAATACCAATCTAATATTAAATATTTTTTACAGTTAAAACATTAGTTTATCGCTTCAAATTATTATATTTCGGTAATATATTTAAGATGTAATACACTTAATACACCATAATAAATTAAAAGTGCAACATTTATTATGACATTTAAATAGTACTATCATGTCATTTTAAATGTTAAAGTTGTTGAATAAGTGAGGAGAATTAAAACAAGTTAACTGTACTATTAATTTATTCATAATTTGTATAGCTTTTATATTTTATCTTTTAGGAAAAGATAAGATATTGAAATTTTGATGTTATCAGACTCAGAATGTCGTGACATCTGATCCGACATTATAAAACAGACAAGGTAGAATATATAATTAACAATGTAGAAAACAAAAGAACACAAAATTATTCACTTAGTTCAGTTCTAACCAACCTACATCTGAGGGCATACCAAGTCATAAATGAAGTCCATTATCAACAATATTAATTAAGAGTTAAACCTCCCTGTTTACACTCCTCACTTAATCAAACTACCCAATTTCCCTTCTACCTAAGATACTACACTTAGATATGAGAACCTCTGCTCACTTTCAATCACCTCAGTGATGTCTATCAGTCACTATCATCCCAACAACTGCATCAACGACTTGGCTCCTATAAACTAAAACAATTTGGAGATACAACACTCCAAACACAAAAAGTTTGGAGATACCACACTCCAAACACAAAACAGTCAACTTGTGACACAAACAAACTTGGAATTGCTTCACAAATTCTTTCAAGGACACAACTGCACTCATTGCTTCGCAACTTCTGAGTGAGTAAAATAAACCTCTTGCCTACAGGCTTCTAGGCACAAATTAGTGACCATCCCACAATATGGGTCGTTCACCTACATGGCTAATCTTAAAGACTACATCTTTCTAAAACCGGCTAGCTTACTAAAACTAGGTTACAACTTCTTATTTATAACCTATTACCCAACTGGATTTGGACCTTCAAAATAACAGCTTGAAGTTGTAACAAACTTCTGCAGTGACAAACTTTGCATAATAAAATACGCATATAACTTCTGATACAATCAAGGTCCTTGCTGATCATTCTCCTTAGCTCTTGGACCTCCACATATGCCTTAAAGATCACGCCACATAATATGCATAATATTCCCAGAATATTCTACTCTAACAAAACTATAACAAACTTAATAGTTCAGTAGCGTGATGTCTAATGTCTCGACATCTCATTTGACATGTTGTTCCAGATGTTGAAAGTCTTCAACACAACATGTTTAGGCATTCTAGATAAGATTATACTTTAGAAATCCTACTGTACAAAACATTGTTGATGCTATTTATTTGTTTTATTAAAATTGAGCCAATCCATACAATTCAGGAACTTACAATCTCCCCCTTTGGCAAATTTTAGCTAAAATAAATAAATACAATTAATTTAAAGTAGCGACAACAATTTACAATTGACAATTTACAATTAAAATTGTCTTTAATAGTCTTTGATCTTTATGTCAAGACCTTTATGTCTTGTAGTCCTCGAGCAACCTCTTCATCAGTAGTTCTTCCAAGGGAAGATTAGATGTCCTTTCAGTTGAAGATGATGTCTCAACATCTAGTCAGACTTTTTCTCATGTTTTTGAATTTTCCCATTAAGCGCCAAGGATAAAAGGAAGGAAAGTCCTGGTGCACATGAGGAAGAAGATAACTTATACTCCCCCTTAAGATAGAAACCAATTCTTGTCACTGAGGGTGGAAGAAGAGGACCATGGAAGATAAACTACCTCTTAAGAGATAATCAGAAATTCCCAGAAACTCGAACACAAGTTACAATTGTGTTCCTGACTCGAATCACAAGTCACAAGTAGTTGAATGTGACAACTTGATTTGTGACTTGGACAACTTTTTCTCTCTTGCTTTTCTTCTGTATTTTGTGTGACATTATTTCTCTCCCACTTTTTAGATAGAATTTGACAATGAAAACCTTCACAAAACCAGATCTAGACACAGTTTACCCAAACTTTAACAAAACGCATGACGAAGGTGAATTGAATCCTCACTTGTTGTTTGAGGATGGCTGAGCACTCCTTTAAATAGGCCTTGGTGCATTCAGACTGAGTTACTAGAATAATTTCATGTTGATACTTTGCAGATAGTTATTTCTTCTGTGTAGATACTTCACTTATGGTTGTTAGTATTTGGTGGAGTCTGAATGAAATGTTCCAACATCGTTTGGGACATTAACAAGAAACCCATCTGCCTTGGTTCTGAGATTATAATAACACTGCTCCTTCAAAGTTTTGTCTTCAGGATATTTTAGGCTATAGCAGTATTCTTTCCTCTTCTCATCAGCTAAATTTCTCCCCCTAGATACCAACTGGACATTGAAACATATTTAGATTAATAATCAACACATATAGAACATATAAAAGTCGCTTCTCCTTCAACAAACATCTTCAATGGCACTAGACATGGCTGCTATCATAATAAACTATTAACAATTTCTCTTAATATATATAGTTTCTCCCCCTTAATATCAACATTCCTCCTTTTCGCTTCCAGGATGAGGTTCACCATGATCTATTACTCCACCTGAGTTATACAAAATAAGGACATCTTGGATGTTGGTCCTCATAATACTTGAAGCATTCTTTATTTGGAGTTTGCCACAATTTTCAAACTAGGAATACTTAGTTTACTTGCTACACAAGATTCAGATTGCCACACTCTGTAACTTGTAATAGAAGAAACCTCATAGTTAACCATGTGTATAACCAATGATACGTCTTCAAAAGATAAGTCTGAACCTTATCTACCTTCTTCCATCTCTGGTGTCCTCAACAGTTGTGATGTTACATCTTCATGTAGAACATTTTCTTTTATACATCACATACTTCTTCTCTTTCTTGATTCAGATTTCCAGACAACTATCACAAATATCCAGCTCCCATCAAGATATTTTACACTATCTGTATGAATCTCCCAAATTGAATCATCTCTTCAAATAATCACCAGATAATGTTTCCATACATCCTAAACTCGTGAAGATCACAGTGAACTTTAATCTGAAAATTGTTCACAATAAACAATGAATTCATCGACAAATACTCGACTCCGACAGTATAAGTGGTTTGGAATTGGCTACATACTAATAAGTACTTAGTCTCCGTCAAAGTACTACTTACGATTAGTCAATTAGAATTATCTACTCACATAGATCATCTGATTACATATTTACACTCACATACTTCCAGGAAACAATATACACTCTCCTGATTGAAGACATTAAGATGATGTTTCAACATCTGGTATGACATCATCCATTATGATTTTGGGGTAACATCCATAACCTTTCATCCATAACACTTGGGGGGGGGGGCTTAGGAAGCACAATGAACACCAGTTTTATCTCAAACAATTAACATGATCAAGGAATAATATAAGCCATATCTCAATAATCTTTTCTTTAGACTTTCATTTTGATTTTGAGATGATGGATGCCATAGTCTGTACCTACAGAGGAGATTCCCTTAACTAGGTTTTTGGAACAGACTTACTCATGGCATGACACAAGTAATTTGCAGATTCTTTAAAGAAATATGTCTCCCTTATCCTTCTAGACAATACCCTTCCAGGAAAATATTTAGGACAATCAACATTCATGACCATGATTCACTGTGGTTGAGACACAATATTCAGTTCCAAACAATATTTGTTCTATGGTCGTAAATAATTTTCCACAAATTTGGTTCCTTTGATCGAAAGAATGTACCAGATATAAGCTCATCTTGATATTACATAAAGAGACTGAGGGGTATACCTTTATAGTCTTTTAATTGTACTGAGCTTAACTTCTATACTCCCATAAGCTTAGGTCAAAAATAAACTAACATCTGGAGTATAAGAGCTTGTTGATCGTGTCCTGATCAACTAATACATATGTCTCTTTTTCCAGATTAGGAGTAGGCTCCAAACATATGTACTTACACTACATTTGTTTAGCACTCAGAACATCTGCCCTTCAACTGGTAGCTGCATACCAGAAAAAATAATGTTCTAACATCCCATAGAACATAAGTTCCATCTCCTTAGAACACATCACCCTTGATAGTATTCAAGGTCTTCAAAAATTTGCAGATGTATATAACTGTTCTTGCAGGAAAAACTATATATATGATCTTAAGGGATTCAGAGGCTCATACAAGGGATGCATGGCCTCCAAGCTAGGGGTCTAGCTTAACCCGCATATGGGAGCCCTTAGATATGGTGTAAGAGACCTCTCTTGAATGTGTAGCTAAGAGAGGTAATGAGATAATGTCCTCAACTCATGGCCACAAGGCCTCTTTATATAATATGGTCATCACTAAGGTACATGATGACGTAACCGTCCATTAATACTCGTAACTGATTATTAATAACTTGTAACGTCATGGCGACCCATAAGTAACGTAAACCAACCGATGCAGTACTACTCGGCCAACACAGGCCGGCCGCGGATATACGTCTAGCGCGTCCGACCTAAGCACTCGGCTCCGACCTCGGGGTCTCGCCGAGGTGCTGCCCGGTTATCAGCTAGTAGACCCATCTTGGTCTCCATTTATCACTCCTAGCAAAATATATTTTATGTATGATCATAAGCCCCGAGCATATGGTTTCTAGATCTTGAAGCCTTATGATCGATTTAATAAAAACATAAATTTTTGCCCCGGGCCGGACTTTCAATATCAACCTGTGCCTTAGTGCGAATTTTGAAAACGGTGGTTACCATATTTTTTCGCTTTTGAGGATTTTAGACCTAGAATCGAGGTATAGAGTCTTGTACCCTTGTATACCGCGTTTAAATGGACCATACTTAGTACTCCGCCTTTTTATGCTTATTCGTCCGAGTTGCATGCTCGTTTTGATTTTGACCAAAGTACAAAACTTTCGAAAATACCCTTTCATGGTTCTTCGCACGAGAGCTTTTCCCAATAAGGAAACTTAAATTTTAAACAACCATGTAAGCTTTGAGAATGGATATGTGTGATCAATAGCCCCAAGTCAAATGGCTCATTTTAAGCCATGAAGACTTTATTTGAGAAGACACAATCCTCTGTTCACTTTGTCAACCTTACTCTAGCATCTCGGCAAATATATCTTAAACTTTGTCGGACTATTGGTAGTAATACTTAGATTTATAGACAGACCAGCCCCCGTGTAGTTTTTTTCGAGGTTTTGCCAAGTCACACTTTATCAAGTTTTCAAAAATGACCCAAGGCTTGAAGCCGAGTTGTGGAAAAACACTGGGCTATACCTGACACTGATTTAAGCAAAGTATCTTGAACCTAGGCTTTAAGCCGATTTGTGGCAAAACTCTGGGCAGAATCAATTAAGGTTCTTTGCCTTATATATTTTGGTACAGAGACCCTAGCAGGTTGATCTGAGTCGGAACAGAGCCTTGGCGAGGTTGAAACCTTTGGTACAGAGCCCCTAGCAGGTTAATCTGAGTCGGAATAGAGCCTTGGCGAGGTTGAAACCTTGTTTTGGTACAAAGCCCCTAGCAGGTTGATCCGAGTGGGAACAGAGTCTTGGCGAGGTTGAAACCTTATTTTGGTACAGAGCCCCTAGCAGGTTGATCCGAGTCGGAACAGAGCCTTGGCGAGGTTGAAACCTTTGGTATAGAGCCCCTAGCAGGTTGATCCGAGTCGGAATAGAGCCTTGGCGAGGTTGAAACCTTGTTTTGGTACAAAGCCCCTAGCAGGTTGATCCGAGTCAGAACAGAGCCTTGGCGAGGTTGAAACCTTGTTTTGGTACAGAGCCCCTAGCAGGTTGATTCAAGTCGGAATGAGCTGACCTCGACATTAATCAATTGATACTCATCAACTTTATTAATAAATTCCTTTATGAGTGAACTTGAGGAAATCTCAAGTATCTTTGAAACTTTTAATATGTTGTAAAATCTGCTCAATATTCTGTTGAATAAAAATAACTCTAGGATCCTTATTTCACATTAAGGGTTGCATCAGAGGCTATGCAGTGAAATATAACCATACTTCAATAAAATTTATGCAATGCTTACTTCATAATTCACTTGTAAGCATGTCACATAAGGATTGAAAATAAATCAACCCTAAAATATGCTCGCTTCTTCATCAAGCAATAAACTAGACCCAACCAATATCTTGACCAATATGGAAACATATAGGCAGAGACGTTACATTATCAATATCTTCACTTCCGCATGAAGGTTTAGACAATCTCTCCTTTGTGCTGATTACAAGTTGAACAATTTAATCCAAAATCTCCACTCTTGCATGAAGTCTTTGAATTTAACTCTCTTGTTCTAGCTTCATTATATTCTCTCTTCAAGAAGGTACAACAGTTCTGCTCAGGTTGGTCTAGTTCTCCACAAATAGGTCCATCCTCCACTTCAAGGGACCATACAATATGAACACTCCTTGTTCAAAAAATCATCTATCTTGTAAACAACCAGAAAGTATTCCCTATGGATCTCATCCGGAAACAGACAGGATGCTTGCTTTGATACCACTAGAAATTCTAATGTCATCAGACTCAGGATGTCGTGACACCTGATCCGACATTATAAAATAGACAAGGTAGAATATACAATTAACAATGCAGGAAACAAAAGAACACAAGGAATTTTTCACCTAGTTCGGTTCTTACCAACCTACATCTGGGGACATACCAAGCCCGAAATGAAGTCCATTATCAGCAGTATTAATTTAGAGTTAAACCTCCCTATTTACACTCCTCACTTAATCAAACTACCCAATTTCCCTTCTACCTAAGATACCACACTTAGATATGAGAACCTCTTCTCACTTCCAATTACCTTAGTGATGTCTATCGGTCACTATCATCCCAGTAAATTCATCAGGCTTAACTCCTATAAACTAAAACAATTTGAAGATACCATACTCCAAACACAAAACAGTTTGGATATACCATACTCCAAACATAAAACAGTCAACTTGTGATACAAACAAACTTGGAATTGCTTCAAAACTTCTTCCAAGGACACAACTGCACTCATTGCTTCACAGCTTCTAAGTGAGTAAAATAAACCTCTTGCCTACAGGCTTGAGGCATAAATTAGTGACCATCCCATAATCCAAGTGGTTCACCTACATGGCTAACCCTAAAGACTACATCTTTCTAAACGGCTATCTTACTAAAACTAGGTTACTTCTTATTTATAAGCTATTACCCAACTGGATTTGGGCCTTCAAAATAATAGCTTGAATTTGTAACAAACTTCTACAGTAACAAAATTTGCAGAATTAAATACGTAGATAACTTCTGCTACAATAAAGGTCCTTTCTGATCTTTCTCCTTAGCTCTTGGACCTCCACATATGCCTTAAAGATCACATAATATGCATAATATTCCTAGAATATTACGCTCTAACAAAATGTAACAAACTTACATTCAGTAGCGTGATGTCCCGATGTCTAATGTCTCGACATCTCATTTCACATGCTGTTCCAGATGTTGAGAGTCTTCA
The DNA here is from genome assembly GCA_021764765.1 of Vicia sativa. Lineage (NCBI taxonomy): Eukaryota > Viridiplantae > Streptophyta > Magnoliopsida > Fabales > Fabaceae > Vicia > Vicia sativa. The sequence goes on from CM038793.1 coordinate 76,721,357, forward strand.
ACACAACATGTTTAGGCATTCTAGATATGATGATACTTTATAAATACTATTGTACAAAACATTATTGCTGCTATTTATTTGTTTTATTAAAATTAAGCCAATCCATACAATTAGAACTTACAAAGTTTATGGGTTCATATTCTATCTCATGACCACTTAAAAGGAGTTACGCAATATGTGGAAAATTGAAGAGTGCCTCATGGTAAAGAGTCCACTGATTTGAAAAAGTGAGTCACATGAAGTGAGCAAATAAAGACTGATTGAATGTCAAGATATTATACAAAACATGTCTCTGCATGGACAATATAAGTGAAGCGATCGATGCATACATTGGAACTGTTTTATCTCAAAAGAAATAGTCAAGAGCTACTAAAGGTATTCAAAGATATCCTGGACGGTGCTGTTGGCTGAAGATTTTGATATATATGAGTCGAAATGGAATCATTGAGCTCGAAACGAAATGATGTTAGTGTTCGTTGGGACAAAGTGAATATCACAGTTCGGAATGAAAGAATTGGCTCTTCGAATGGACGTACTGAAACTTGGAGCTTCGAATGGCAATTATAATGATATATGTAAAAGGAGCTTCGACGTAGTAATAAAGTTGTATCCGAAGTGAGTTCAAAGTGGCCAAAGCATTTGAAATTCAAATGCGGCGGGATAATTGGAAGTTAGAATATATGCTGGAGACGGTTCAAGGCGCGTGGAAGCAAGAAGCGATGTGCATGTTACGACGTGGCAAGATCTCATAAGTCGAACCGTTATGGTCAAGTAGTATAAATAGAAGTCTTAGTGTTAGGATTTCGTGTGTCATATCTATTGTACAAAAATTCAGTAAACATTCAAAATACCACATGGCTAGGGAAATGAATGCTCGAATGATGTACGTATGATTGCACCAAAACCTTTATTATTCAGTAAAACATCTTTATCTTTCCAATTTATCTTTTATCTTTGCATCAATGTCTTTTAAATTCTTTACATTCAAAGTCATTTAACTTTTCCTTGCATTTAAACGTTTCTTTTATTTCGAAGTCTTTTACATTTCAGAAACTCTTTACATTAACGTTCTTACTTTCCAGAAATCTTTCATATTTATGTCTTTTACATTCTTGTCTTTTACATTTCATGCTTTTATATTCATGCTTTTACATTAAAAGTCCTTTACCTTTAAGAGACATTTACGTTTTCCTGCATTTATACATCTCTTTGCAAATCGAACCTTTATGTGTTTACTTATTTAAATCAGTTTTATGTTACTTTACTTGATCATGTTATTAAGTTATTTAACATTGTGATTGGAATACATTGGACATATATAAAACACTCTAAATACAAGTCTTAAACATGAACACTTATTTTGTTATTAAGTTTATCCAAACGACCAATACCCCATAGGATCAATCTAGTCGATCTTGCAAGTTACCAGAGGAATTGAATAACAATCATAAAGCTTATTCGATAGTTTGGAGGACTAGCGGTTGTTTCACCGTAAATCACTTGTGAACAAATTGGGGCCATGGGACCTTCATTGGTCGTTAAAATTAAAATAAAATAAGGATTATAAGACATAATTATCATAAAAGTTCTTTCTGAGTAAACAAAGTTCGTTGGTATATGAACCTTAGGAGTGATAGAATAACCAATAGTAACCAACCCTTACCCAGAAGAAAACGAAATAATAGGATGTCCGATCCAAACAATCAACAAGGGAACAAAATTCCCCATGGAATGAGCACTAATGCGTGCTGTTTGACTCCAGATCCCTTGAATGCGATCCGTTGCATCTTGACTAGTAATATGGCCACGAACGGAACAAGTGGCATGTCAACAAACAATTCGATCCTAGGCAATACAGAACCACTGGGTATCCAGGGATTTGTCCACCATCGGGGCACAAACCCATTTCGCTACCCGCCACCAACTAGACCACCCATTGATAGTAATAGACCAAATCCCTTATGGGATGCCAACATCTTTGACGGGATTACAAACTTGACGTCGAACATGTCACCACAATTAGGGTCTAGATGCGGGACTAATCAATTTATGACAAATAACCAAGGGTCGTGGGTTATAGTACCTTATCCTAACCACGGAATCGATAGCTTTTAGGCAATTATGGATGATAGTAACCATAATATGATAGGAGTGTTAGCACAAACTATGCAAGAAATCTTTGCCCCAATAGTTCAAAAAGGGACAAATAGAAAAATGAGATAATATGAGTCGAATAGCGATTTCTTCGCTCATGAGAAAGGTGTAGGTAGAACCGCATTGGTTGGCGAACGTACCTATCATAGAACAAGTTGTTGATGACCCACCCTATAGGCCGGTCGGAGGGGTTAATTTGGGGCAAGGGCACAAGGGTAGATGCCCCTGATTCGAGAAGAACCACAAAGGGATTGATAGAACCACTAGCAGGGTCGAAGATTAGATGCCCGGTGATTCGAGAGGAACCACAAAGGGGTTATGGAACCAGGCAAGGGTCGGCTAGAAGTCCCATTTCGAGAAGAACAACCTAGAGGAGTTGTCATGGTGGGTCGAAACCAAGATCTTGATGCTTGTCCATAGAATTGAAATGACAATATCTTGGCGAGAATAATCTAACCACCATGATAGAGAGGATTATGGCCCAAAGCGGTCTTAATACATGGATTAGAAGGCCAAATTATGCCTCCCTATAGCAGATTATGTAATGCATCGATTTACCAAGGGATACAAGATCCCTAAGTTTACAAAGTTTTAGGAGATACCAATGAATCAGCGGTCGAACATATAGCGGATATCGGCCAGGCGGAGATATAGCAAATAATGAGAACCTTAGGATTAAATATTTCCCAAGTTCCCTCACTAAAAATGCTTTCACATGGTTTACCACTTTGCCTCCTAGATCCATAGATACCGGACCCTCTTGGAGATTGTTCCATGAACAATTCTATATGGGACAATCAAAATAAGTCTAAAGGAACTAGCAAGTGTTAAGAGGAAGTTCTGAACCCATAGATGAGTACTTAAATAGGTTCTCTTGAAATCTAGGTGTTTCACACGGTGGTTCGAACATGAGTTAGTCGAAATGGCGGTGGTGGCTGGACTATTCTATTAGAAAGAAATTGGACACACAATACTTGAGGGACATGGCTCGGTTAGCGATAGAGTTCGACAAGTCGAAGACTAAAGGCCGAAAGGCGGGGCTTTTAAAAGTAATAAGAAAGAATTTCCTATGTCGAAACCGAGGAAGTCGAAGACTATCCGAATTCGAGGAGGTCGAAATAGATCTCATGAATTAAAGCAGGCTCCACCTTACTCTTGTAAACTACTAGTTCCCAAAGGGAAAGAAATTGTTGAAAATGAGAAAAGTGACAAATTCCCAAAGAAGGTATATACCTTGATGTGACAAAGTGTGATGAGATTTTCGATTTGCTTGTCAAAGATGGCCAGCTAATTGTGCCATCAAATGTCAAAATACCTCCTTTAGATCAAAGAAAGAAAAGAGGATTTTGTAAATATCATAATTTTCTAGGCCACAAGACCTCACAGTGTTTTCTTTTCAGGGATTTAATTCAAAATACAATTAAAGAAGGCAGATTAAAGTTTCCGACAAACCAAAATGAAAGTGAGCGAAGACCCTCCGGATGTTGCAGACACCAACTACTCCGAGCCTTCGTGCATTGGGGAAATCAATATGGTGGAAGCAGACCAAGAGACCACTCCATTAGGAGAAGAGAGCACTGAGGATGGAAATTGGGTTTTAGTCAAAGTCAACAATGGAGTCACTAAGGACATCCACAAACAACTAGAGGCTTCGATCAAGGCAAGTACCATCGTTGTTTGAAAGAGATCCAGCTCTGAGGTCCGGGAGGACCAAAAGCAAGAGTACACAGACTCAAGGCTAAGGCTAAAATTGGAGAGAGTAAAGATCACAAAGCCACCCTCCCCTAAAAAAGAAATCTGGGATACCTTGGGAGAACCCAGTGGAAAGTTCGTTTATCCGTGAAATATTACGCTCGGAGGTTGAAAATCCCAATCGAAGATGTCAAACCCACAGGATGGGGAGATGATGACAAAAAAGGAAAGGATGGAGATGGCAGCATTCCTCAGAAGGAAGTCTGGGATACCCTAGGGGAACCCAGTGGAAAATTTGATTATCTGGTAAAATACTCTGCCCCAGAAAGTGCAAAGATCCGAATCGAAGATGTCAAACCATCAGGATGGAGAGATGATGTCGAAAAAGGGGAAGATGTAGATGTCAATATGGTGGATATGGAGAGACCCTGTTCTGAGATGTAGGAAATGGAAAGGTACCTAGAAAAGGAAAAGTACAAAATGGAGGATGGCTATGCTGCAGATACCAGCCTCAAAGATTATCTCATGCTGTGCCACAAGGGGAATGCTGAAATGATGCTATGTCCCAGATCTCATCGCAACCGGAGGATTGTCAGATTTGAGAGGAAACAAAGGGCTCGAATCGAGTCAATTGGCGCCAGACAACCAATTATTTAGATGCTACCCTAGAGTCAGAGAGTTTGTTGAGTTCTTAGTTTGTTGTCACAAAGGCAACCAGTGCTGATTTGCCCAAGGTGCTCAAAGACATATGACCGAACATGGCGGAGCGTCAAACTATTCCCTTCGCCATGAGTCACAAAGAGGTTGGTCGATGAGTCAACACTCGAGGGTAATCATACTCAACGAAAGCCCGATAGCCCCATCCAAAGGTGCTCGAGGGTGACGCTCAAAATCCTCTTGAGTACCAACAGACAAATGGCTGCAAGTTAGAGCGAATAAGGGGAAAGATAAATGGAAAGGAAATGAGCAAAATGCACGTCACGCCATGGTATATATGAGACAATTCAACACTGCGAAGAGAGAAGAATTGAGACTAGAAAACTACAAAGGTAAGAATCCCATGTCAAGATCCCAATGGCGAAGGCAACAGAATTAGAAAGGCTGAAAGGGAAGCATTGGCAGACAAAGGAGCAGCTTTGACCAGCAACAAAGAAGTATCAAGTACCAACAAGCCAACAACAAACAATCAACCTGAAGACAAACCTCCAGTTAGTAGGAGGCTTTTCTCTGAAACACAACCAGATGAATCGAAAGAGTACACTCCAAGTCCACAAGAAGACGAGGATATCCGTGAGACAACTTTGAGTCAAAGGGAGTCCTCACTCAACTTAAAGCGCAACGTGGTATCTACTATCGAGTTTGAACAAGAGACCGAGATCGAAGAGCATGAGGAAGAGGATACCATAGATTTGATGAAACACAGACCAGTTTGCTACTATGTAATGGATAACGGCACGGTCGAAGAGCAGAACGCATTCTTCGAACACCCAGAGCCAGCAATGAAGAATCATTTGAAGCAATTGTTCATTCGAGCAAAGGCTGGAGCCCATGGTGTGAACAAGGTCTTAGTGGATGGAGGCCGCTTAACTTAATGCCTCAATTCATGCTAAAAAAGTTAGGAATACAAGAAGGTGATGTCAAGCCACACAACATGGTCCTATCCAATTATGAAGGGAAAGTAGGTCAGACGTTGGGGGTAGTTCAAGTGGATCTAACCGTAGGATCGAGCTGCAGGCCCACCATGTTCATGGTGATCGAAGCCAAGGCCAATTATAACTTGCTGCTGGGAAGAGAGTGGATCCATGGCATAGTTCCTTCGCCAATGCACCGAGGTTAGTTCGTGGAGAGAAGATGGTATAGTGGAGAATATCAAGCGGACCGAGTTACTTTATGACAACAATAATTTAGTCAACAAAAGGAATTATGACAAGTACCGCAAGAATAGCCCTTGTACCCCAAATGACGAAATGAACGAAACGAGGATGCACACTACTATATGACCTTTGCCATGATGGCATGTCGATATGAAAACAATTAAAGGAGATGAAGGAGTCAAGGCACTTCGCAAAGACGGCCAGAGGGTCGGAGTTTGACAACCTTGCTCATGATCGAGTCTTCCTTCTTCGAAAGGATTTCGCCTATATACGAGAATGAATGGAAAGCGGCTCCGGTGAAATAGATAATATAGTTGAAGTAAAAGAAATGGAAGGGAATGGTTCAAAGACTCACCGTGAAGAAAACGAAATAGATCAAAGGCTTGATGCCATTTATGACAAAGAACCTTGGCGAGAAGGATCCTACAAACTCGGTGCCAAAATGTTAGCATAGGATCCGTCAAGAGGTGAATTTGGGGATGACAACACATAAAGAATAACCTACATAGCGCAAAACTCAACCCAAGCTTAAGCAAGAGGTGATCAAGTCCTCAAGAGAAACAAAGATTGCTTTGCATGGGACTATGACGAAATGCCTAGTTTGAAGAGAGAGTTAGTGGAGCATGACTTCCAATTAAGGATGGCAAGAAGCCCATTAAGCAAACTCCCAGAAGATTCGCGCCAGCAGTGCTCACAAAGATCAAAGCCGAGGTTGAAAGGTTCTTGCGTTGCAAATTCATCGTAACCACAAGGTATGTCGAATGGTTAACAAATATAGTACTATTAAGAAAATGGTTCTCTCGAGAATATGCATAGACTTTAGGATTTAAATAATGCAACCCCCAAGATGAATATTCTATGCATGTGGCGAAATGTTAGTAGACTACTGCGCGATTCAAATACCTAAGTATGCTAGATGGATACTCCGTTATAATAAGATTTTTATTCAAGAAGATGTTGCTAAGACAACATTTCGCTGCCCGAGCCTTAGGCACCTATGAATGGGTAGTGATGCCTTTTGGTTTAAAAATGTCAGCAACTTACCAAAGAGCAATGAATTCAATCTTCCATGATTTTATTGAGACATTTATACGGTGTATATTGATGATATAGTCATCAAATCCATATCTGCAGAAACCCATTTGCATCATTTGAGCCAATCATTCGAAAGAATGAGAAAACATGGCTTAAAAATGAACCCCCTTAAATGTGCATTTTATGCAGTGGAGATTTCCTTGGCTTTGGTTCATAAAAAGGGAATCAAAATCAACCGTAATAAGACCAAAGCCATCATGGAGACTAAAGCACCCACATCGAAAGGGCTGCAATCTTTCTGGGAAGATTAACTTTCTCGTAAGATTCATTTCGAATCTAAGTGGAAGGACTCAAGCTTTCTCTCCACTACTTCGCTTAAAGCAAGGCCAAGCCTTCGAGTGGAACAAGTACATCAGAGGCCTTTGACCAGATCAAAGATATCTCTCTCACCTCCTATCTTGTTCCACCCTCATGGGAAAGCCCATGAGATTGTATATATCCGCTCGAATTTACTATAGGTAGTATGTTAGCACAAGAAGATAGTAATGGCATCGAAAGAGCCATATATTATTTAAGTAGGGTATTGAATGATGCAGAAACTAGATATAGCAATATAGAAAAACTATGTCTTTGTTTATACTTTTCTTGTATGAAACTTAAGTATTATATAAAGCCCGTGATGTCTATGTTTCATCTCATTTCGATGTTATCAAACACATGCTTTCAAAACCAATAATGCATAGCAGAGTTGGTAAATGGGCTCTAGCCTTGATAGAATATTCTTTGACTTTCATGCCTTTAAGAGCTGTGAAAGGTCAAGTAATTCGATTTCATTGTGGACCATTCAACGGTCGAAACCTCATGGGTTACGTCGAAATGCAACCTTGGAAATTATACTTTGATGGTTCGACCCACAAGGAGGGTAGTGGTGGAGTTCTCATAATTTCTCTCGAAGGAATTCCAACAAAATTCAAGTATAAGTTAGATGGTCCTCTGTTCAAAAACGGTCAATAATGGTTACCATTGTTGGACTTGAAGCTTTGTTGGAATTGGCAACTAGAGTCGAAATTAAAGGCGATTCAGAGTTAGTGGTCAAGCAGATAATAAAGGAATACAAATGCATAAAAGAAAACCTGATGACTTACTTTGTCATAGTTAACAGGCTACTCAAAAAATTCAATACATGGATATTCAACACATACCAAGAGTGGAAAATCAAGAAGCAAATGACTTAGCACAGGCTTTCAGGTACAAAGTTTCTACCAAAAACTTTAAAGAATTGGTCGAAATAAGAGGAAGGGTCATGGCTACTAGACTCACACCTTCAGATTTGGAAAATATCAAATTAGGTTGTGGTGATAAATATAGATTCGAAGTACTAGCCATAGATACCTTATCAACCATGATGGCTAAGTCCACCGTGAGTTATTTAAAAACCCAACATTTAATGTAGATAGGAAGATAAAATATAGAGCATTATCATATGTCCTTATGGGAATGAATTGTTCAAAAGACCCAAGAAGGCGTCTTGCTCAAGTGCCTAGGAGAAAGTGAGGCATACTTAGCATTGTCGAAGTCCACAATGGGCATGGGGCACATCAAGGTGTCATAAAATGAAATGGTTGCTATTTCGATATGGTATGTATCGCCCAACATGCTCAAAGATTGTATAGATTTCGCTAAAGGATGTGAAGAATGTCGAAACATGCAGATTCAACATGCTCCCCGTGAGTTGCATTCGATCATTAAGCCATGGCCCTTCGAGGATGGGCATTAGATTTAATAGGAGAAATCAATCTCGCTTCTAAAGGTCGAAATACATCTTGGTAGGAATAGACTATTTTACCAAGTGGATCAAAGCAATACCATTAATAGCTGTAGATCAAGAGGCTATTATTGAGTTCATACGTAAACAAATTATCTATAGGTTCGATTGCAGAGAGCATAACCACGCACCAAGGTTCTGTGTTTACCGGTAGGAAGATGCAAGAATTTGCCCAAGAGATGGGTTTGATTGCTAACATCAACACCATACTATGCTCAAGCAAATGGTCGTCAAGCACCAATAAAGTAATAATAGGTTTGATAAAAACATGTTGGTAAAAACCAAGAAATTGGCATAAGACTTTAGACCAAATACTATGGGTCTCAGAGAACATCTCCTAAGGAAGCTACTAATACCACGCCTTTTCAACTAACATTTGGTCATGATGCGTTCTACCAAGAGAAATTCATCTACAATCGCCAATTCAAAGACAAAATGAAATCCCAAATTGTTGTATTGGGAGATGATGATGAACGAGTTAGTTGAGTTAGACGAGGTTAGATCATGCATTGGAAATCCTAATGAGGCAAAAGGAAAGAGGGCTGGGCATATAACAAAAGGGTGAAAGGTAAAGCATTCAACATTAATAACTTAGTATGGAAAGTTATATTGCCCATGGACAAGAAGAATAAAGCATTAGGTAAATGGTCACCTCATCGGAAGGACCTTTTCAATAGTAAAAACATTTTCAAACAATGCATATGAGATTGAAGAAGTAAATGATAATAAACGAATCTTAAGGGTTAATGGGAAATATTTAAAGAAATATAAGCCACGCCCAGGAGATTCAATAATAATAGCGAATCGAAATATAGTGAAGATATGCCAAAATGGTAAGTTAAAATTGGCAAAATGGCATTGTTTGGGTATTATGACAAAGTCAAATTAATATTCCAAGCAAAATAAACAAACAATCTTTAGAAATGGGCATTGTTCCTTAATCGATCGAAAATATCCGAAAAGACTCAAGCCTTTGTCGAGTGAAGCGCTATTCTTCCGTGATAGCAACTTCACCCTTGTTGCTCACCGCCTGCTTCGCAAGTCCTTTATTGAGGAGCTCTTCGAATCGATCAAAAGTGTTGGTTTCATATGCCATCTGTTGTTGGGCCTCCTTAATTTTATGTTGAAGTTCTTGAATCGCCTTCCCGTAGAAGAATGGATTGAGCTCGAAGCTCATAATCAGTTTTAGCTTGCTTGATATGCATGGCGTGCTCTTCAACTTCTTTAGAAAGCTTCACATGCTCATAAGCAGCATCCATTGCAGCTCGCCGCTTCGACCTTATTGGTAGTGATTCATCTTGGAGGAGACATCCAGTCACGTTGTCTATCAAAGATTGAAGTTCGAATAAGATGGTGCTAACTTCCAGAGAACAGGTGGTGAGGTCGACTTGATTAAGAAGTCCCTTCATAATAAAGCAGGCTGTACTATCTTTCTTGAGTACTTCGAATAGATCCACATCAAGGATTGTCTTCCTAATCTTGTGAAGAAGTACAACCCTATCATCAGAAGGCATGGAATCAGTAGTCGAACCAGCACCAGCCTTAGGAAGAGGAGTATCTCTCTGAGCTAGCTTAGCCTTCATATACCCAATAGGGTCATTTCGTTTTAAGAGGGCTAACTCCTCTTCAGCCGTTTGAGGTTGAGAAGACTTAGGAAGTTCCATGCGCAATGGAGTAACATCCATCTCGACTTCCATTGACTCATTGGTAGGGACACCATCACCTTCATTATTTTCTTCCTCATCATCTTCTTCATCACCAACTAGGTCCACCACTTCGATGTCATCGTCTTCATTATCTGAGCATCGACTGCTCCTTCGAACCACCTTGAGCCTCTTCTCCTCTTCGCCCCTCGATCCTTCCTCCGAATCTTCGCTTCTTGAGAAGGGCAAGCCTTTTCCTCTTCAACTTGGGTGACCTTTTCACTTTCGAGGAATCTTGAGAGGAGATTTTGATGAGAAATCTCGGAGGCACTTCTGCAACATCTTTAAGCGTTGTTTCGATTGTATCCTTGAGAGAGGTGAAGTGCCTTGATCATCCGTTCGGGAGCCCCAATCGGAACCGCCATATTGAGGATCCTTTGTTCTCGCATCAGACACTCGAATCCCCATGAGGAGAAGAATGATTGAGCACTGCTTGGATGGAGGAGTCAAGCGGGGATTGGATTTGAATCATCCTATACAAACAAAGAAAGATTAGAAACTGGCGCTAAGGTACGAATAACTATCTTTATTAAAAAAATCGAATTCAATTCACCTGTGGATTATCTGAAGAGATATTGCTATCTATATGTTCCAACATTACGTTGGAGGTCGAAGGTGGATTTTTGATTTTGTTATGGAGCAACATCCTCGAATCGAGTCCGAGACGTTAGTATCCTTTGAAACATCTTTCTTTGCTTTTTCTCGGCCGGTGAACTTTCCCTAGCCTTGGGAGTCTTCCAGGGTACTAGGCTTTCGCTTCTTTGGAGTGGTTGGGAGTTTACTATTCGAAATGGCGAAACATGAGTTAGACTTCAATCATAAATTCAAGTCCATTCGAAATACCAGAATAAATTGATTACCTTTGGAGTTGGAGCAATTGTTGGAGTTGGAGCGATGGTTGTTGTTGTTGTTGTTGTTGTTGTTGTTGTCGTAGGAGTAATTGTTGGAATTGTTGGGCACATTGCCATCGCCTTCGATAGTTTGTTGGGAACTACTTCCTTCCTTGGTCTTCGACGCAACAGTCTTTATCCTGATGGCTGAAAATCGAAACAATTAAGACGAAATGTTAAAATAAAGAAAGTAAGAATTATTTGGGGACTTCCCAAGCATTCGCACCTACGCCTTCATTCGAAACAATCGACATGGCAGAAAGGTCATAGCGAAGATGCCCTGGGAAATTATGGAGCCAATGTCGAGCCCATGTCATACCTCTGATGGCTTTAGTTTCCTTTGAGATTTGTATTTGAACATCTCTTTGCAAGCCAACCACCAGGGGTATGGGGGAAACCAAGCCAGAGCCAGTTCTGAGGTAGGTAGTTTGGGAAACTTAGGTGGATGCATTTCGAGTGCCAACCTATACCTATCCTCAGGTGACAACCTTGAAGGAAGTCTGAACTTAGAGACTTTTTCTTTAAATTTTTCCTTCAAGGTTTGGGACGCTCGATACACAGTGGTCTCCAAGCGTGTAGGATCATAAGTAGTTTCGAAGTAATTCTGAAAAGCCTTAATCTCTTGAGCATGAGTGAACATACCTTTCTTTTTGTGTACCTGCACATCGAACACAGCAGTTAGTTTCTTTTGAATGGTGATAGTATCAAACATATAAGACTGGTAGAACTTAGTCCACCAATCCAGAAAACCCTTCGATGAAAAATAGGTTGGTTCAAAAGAAATTAATTCAAACTGAGCGAAATCTTGGTATTGTTCCTGCTGCAGTTTAGCTTCTCTGGCCTTGAAAGTTCGACCAGAAGTAATGGCACTCTGGGTTTGAAAAAGGGGTTCAGGAATTAACTGACATAAACCGAATTGTCTTGAAACGAAATTGGGTTGATAGGCAAATAGAAGGATTTGGTTCTTGGTTGGAGTGATTCTTGAGGAGATTAGTCTTGGGAGCAAGAAGGCTTTCCAGATGTCTTGGATCTCTTTACTCTTAGCAGCCTCTGAAAGGGACATGGTGAACCATGATGGTCCATGAGTCCTCGAAGAAAAAGGTGCCATAGTCTCTTCAAATTTATGCCTTTTAGAGAAGATCATGATGTATCGTGAGAATAGAACTTGGAAGTCACCTTATCATCATTTGAGTCATCCTCACCTTGGTTCAATAATTCGATCCGCTACCGGATCTTGCTCAATAATGGTATCGACAATGGATAATGAAGATTCGAACATGGAATTAAGCCATAACTGGAGTAACCAGAAGGGGCCAACTAGCAGAATGTTCTTAGGAGTGTGAGATTTCAGACTCGAAACAGCTGATCTCAAGCTTTCATAGAGATCAACAAGTAAGAGCTCACTCAAACAAACTCTCCTATTTTCATGTAGGTCTCGCTGAGGGATGAACCTACTGGCTACTTGTAGTGACCTGCTGCAAAACACATATCTCGATAACCATAGGGTGAGGAAGGTAATATGCTCTACATCTGATACACTATCACCTTCAGCGTGATAATGACTGATAAACTTTGAGAAGCTAGCCAACTTGACGTCGAAGTCAATGATACTTGAATGTTCTTCAGAGTCAGGAATATAAGTCTCCTACTGGTGATAAGCCTGTGATAGCTGCTATATCGAAGAAGGTGGGTGATCATCCTCCAGAAGGTGAAATTGTTATAAGTACTATCCCAAAAATACAAGGATGCAAATAATAAGGGATGGCTGTAGGTGAAGCCTGGTTTCGATAACTTAATCAAATTATAGATCCCTAGTTCTTCCCACTGATGGGATTTCTTAACTTCTACCTTAGCAAACCAGTTCTGGTAAGCTACGTCAGGGGTAGGGCAAGATCGAAACGCTTAAAATTGCTTTTAACATAATCCGTGATAAAAGGTCTTTGGGGAACATCGTGGGTTTCTATAGTTTTCAAGCGGAGGATTCACCATATTCTCGCCCTAACCTAGGGATTTCCATTTTATTAAATAGAGGTTTAAAGTCATAGCAAATGGAAGATGGTTCGTATCTTCGAATTTCAAAATCGTAAGAGGGCCCATTAGGGCAAACCTTTTTCCAAAGAACATTAGTTGGAATTAGTACCGAGAAGAGTATAGAAGTTCTTGTTCCTTGAGATTCCTTGGGGATGAGTAGATTGACCTTGGTGAATACCAACTTTGCTCTCCATAATCGTGGTTGCTTCTTACTTTTCTTCTTGGAGATCTTCTTCATTTGGGATGTTGATGAAGTCATTGTTGGAGGTTATTGAGAATCTTTAGGGTTTTCATGAGAAGAGAAGAAGAAAGGAGTTCGTAGGTGGAAAAGAGTAAAAGACTAAAGTCGTTTAGTTTTATAGTAAGAAAGTTGAAGCACTCATCAACTAAAGCCAAGATACGTGGAGGTCGGGTTGGATACGTATGAGGTGGCGAAGTGAACATTGGTAACCAGGTGATTAAAGATGATCATTGTCTTTAATAACCGCACCACTGCTGGCAACTGCTTGCTTGGTTCGAAACCCAAGAGACGCCGTGGATCGACGTGGAAGTCATACACAAGATCATGATTACTCAAAGTCACATCAAAATCTTAGAATATGTTTAAAATAAGTATTTCTTAAAGAGGTTCGAGATACATATTTTAAAGGGGCATTTTGTTGGTGAAGATTTTGATATATATGAGTCGAAATGGAATCATTGAGCTCGAAACGAAATGATGTTAGTGTTCGTTGGGACAAAGTGAATGTCATTCGAATGAAAGAATTGGCTCTTCAAATGGACGATCGAAACTTGGAGCTTCAATGGCAATTATAATGATATATGTAAAAGGAGCTTCAAAGTAGTAATAAAGTTGTATCGAGAAGTGAGTTCAAACGAAGGCCAAAGCATTTGAAATTCAAATGCGAGCGGATAATTGAAGTTAGAATATATGCTGGGACGGTTCAAGACGCCAGAAGCAAGAGAAGCGCAGTTGTTCGCATGTTCGAACGTGGTAAGATCTCATAAGTCGACTGCTATGGTCAAGTAGTATAAATAGAAGTCTTAGTGTTAGGATTTCGTGTGTCATATCTATTGTACAAAAATTCAAAGAAACATTCAAAATACCACATGGGGAAACGAATGCTCGAATGATATACGATGATTGCACCAAAACCTTTATTATTCAAGAAACATCTTTATCTTTCCAATTTATCTTTTATCTTTGCATCAATGTCTTTTAAATTCTTTACATTCAAAGTCATTTAACTTTTCCTTGCATTTAAACGCTTTTATTTCAAGTCTTTACATTTCGTAAACTCTTTACATTAACGTTTTACTTTCCGTAAATCTTTCATATTTATGTCTTTTACATTCTTGTCTTTACATTTCATGCTTTTATATTCATGCTTTTACATTAAAAGTCCTTTACCTTTAAGAGACATTTACGCTTCGCATTTATACATCACTTTGCAAATCGAACCTTTATGTGTTTACTTATTTAAATCGCTTTTATGTTACTTTACTTGATCATGTTATTAAGTCATTTAACATTGTGATTGGAATACATTGGACATATATAAAACACTCTAAATACAAGTCTTAAACATGAACACTTATTTTGTTATTAAGTTTATCCAAACGACCAATACCCCATAGGATCAATCTAGTCGATCCTGCAAGTTACCAGAGGAATTGAATAACAATCATAAAGCTTATTCGATAGTTTGGAGGACTAGCGGTTGTTTCACCAGAAATCACTGTGAACAGGTGCACAACAAGTCATTGACAAATTCTCATCCTAAATTAACGCACCTTGACCAAAAATTAATCTGCCGTTAATTCCTAAGAAACTGTTGCCCTATTTATAAGAGATCTCAGCTATCCTCTAGCCACAAGTGAGCATTCAAATTTTCTTCATCATGCGTTTTGTTAAGGTTTGGGCAAACTGTGCCTGGATCTAGTTTGGTTAGGGTCTTCATAGTCAAATTTTAGCTAAAAAGGGGGAGTGAAACAATGTCACACAGGAAGTAAAGCAAAAGAAATGATGTAGGAGAGAGGCTATGTCTAAGTAACAAACTATTTCATAACACAAACTGTTATACCCCAAAATTTTCCTCCCACTTTCAAGACAATTTACTACTCCATACTCAAGGATTTCACAAGGGTCGACTGCATAAACCCTCTCCTAAGCAATCAATCCAAACTAGGGTTTTGCTCCTCTCAAGCCAAAATGGATTTCCAATGCTTCAAGTGGTCATCATACCTCTTCATATGTTTCAAGGATCACTATGTCAAGTTTCAAGCCTTACAAGTCAAATTTGCTCATCCAATTGCTCGATGGTGAAAATCAACTATATCGACAAAAAGTCAATTGTGGTCAATATACAACAAACTTCATAATTTTTGCCAACCCCAATATTTTGAAGTATTATTCATCATTTGATTAAGGGATGATCATGATTCATCAAGAAAAGTCAAGATTTGATCAAAAGTCAAAGTTTCTAAATTAGGGTTTTTAGACAAAAGTCAACAAAACTTTGACCTGCATAACTTTCACATACTTTATCGTAAATTTTTCCACCAAAGCTCAATTTGAAGGAATTCAATTCTATGCAACTTCATGTCTCACAAGCTTTGGCCAAAATGCTTCATTTGGTAGTTATGGATCAAAACATTAGGTGTCCTTTTAAAAGTCAACAAAAGTCATCTTTTGCAAAGAAGTGTTCATGAGAATGGAAACTTCAATGGAGATGAAACTAAAAGGATTGTTTAGTGGACACCTTAAGCTTTCTAAAAGTACAAGAACACCCAAAAATGTTGAAAATTGAGCAAGATACAAATTGTACAAGTTGAGCATTTTTGAGGAGGTGCATAAAGAAAATACTTAGCAAATGCAAATATTTTTCAAATGGGCCTAAAATTTTATGATCCAAACTTGATCTTGACATGATCCATAACATCCATACTCCTTTTCACGGCTTTTGTCTTTTTCTTTATTTATTTTTGAATTAAATGACTTAAATTCAAATTTAATTAAATAAAATACAAAGGTAATTGATAATACAAGTTGGGCTTGGTTTTACTTGTCTTGAGGACCAAGGAAGCCCATAAAAGGCTTTCAACCGCATGAAGAGAAAAGGCAAGAAAATCTATTTTGAGAAGGATTTGATAAAATTTCAAGGAAATATTTTGGCATTCAAAGCAATATATTCCCTCATTATTTTTGATCAAATCTCTTGCTCTATATATACTACAAGATCGAGCATAGCACACTAAACCCTAGCCTCTTACAAACCCTAAAAGCTCTCAAATTTTCTCAAGAAACTTGCATCTCGGATTCCAATTTCCAGCCACTCCCACCATTCCAAATGCATCCATTCGTGTTTTTGGGTAAGTTTGAGTAAGTATATGCCGTAACCATGGCCATAACATGTTAAATCATACACATAATCTCCTATTGCATATTCTTCATGTATTCGTGTTTTGTTTTTTTTACGTGTTTTAATTGAAACTAACCATTCTAACGTGTTCATAAGATGTCATAGAATGTATCCGGCAATCGTTGATGAGCTCTAATGGCCAAAACACGATTTGTCATTGTTGGGGCTTGGATCGAGAAGTTTGAACCTCATGTTACAAGCTTAAAGCCATAAGAATACCACCATCATGTTCGCAAGGGTCTAATTAGATGATCCGACTTTTGGTTTGCATTAATTGATTAAGTTTACGTTTTTCGTGTTTGGGACGATCGAAGAAGACGACTGAGTGTTGACCCGGCCTCTATGTTTCGATCGCGAAGATGGCGTGCATGCTTTTCTTATTCGATTCGCTCATTCCAAAGATCTAGGTCCCACGTGTTTTGTTTGAAAACTCAAAATAAGACACATTGACACTTCGATCCGATGTTTATGCTTCCGTAACAACTAAGCCTTCTAGCTCGCTTGGCGTACAAGGTAGATAACCAAAGGTTCTGGGGTTCAATCCCTAGCGTTACCCCTTTTTGTCCCTCATTTTTTCTAACATACTTCTGATCTATGCAGGTAGCGTACATGACCTCCAAAAGTTCTGGAAAACAGGTTTCTAGAAGTTCTGGAGGGAACTTCCGTCCAAGCCTCTAGAAGTTCTAGAAAATAGGTTTCCGTAAGTTCGGAAGGAACTTCCACATGTGTTCCGTATGAGGAACTTCCGCCCAAGCCTCCAAGTTGGAAGGAACTTCCATATGTTCGTATGAAGGAACTTCCGCACCTCTAAGTTCGAAAATGTGTTTCTAGAAGTCGAAGGAACTTCCGTACGCCTTCGTAAGTTCTAGAAAAACAGTTGCTAAGTTCGAAGGAGCTCCATCGATGTTCGAGATGAACTTAGTCAAGTTCGATAAAAATCATTTTTTTATTTCTCTTAATTTTCTTTAATTAGTTTTTCCTTTCAAAAATCAATTTAACTATTTTCTAAAATACCAAAAAATGTTTTAATTTTAGATTTAGGTTAATAAAACCTTTATTTAATTTTTAACACAAAACATTTTCATTTTCTTTTGTTTATTAAATATTAATTAACCTAGAATTAGGATTTTTATATTAAAATCTATTTTCTAAAATATCCAAAAAATTTTTTTCTATGCAATTAGGACTTAGATATTTCCTTTTGATGTTAGACATTTTTTCTCAATTTATTTCTTATTTTATGCTTAAATATTAGAAATTGATGTATAGGTCGATGGATATTTTTGTAATAGCGTAGAATTTATTTTTCGCTTTTACTGTACCTCCCATTATGTATCTCCCTAAAGCCATGTAATAGCATAGGAACTTTACTTTCCGTACTTCACATTTCTCGCAATTTACTTTCTACACATATTAATCGCTAGTAATTAGGCGTATGGCAAGATTAACTCAATCAAACTAGGTCACTAATGATCAAGATAAATATCTAAATATAACACACTCTTTACACATGCACTCACCTTAAGGGTATCCTCTCTTGTTTTCGAATACATGGTCATGTCCTCTAACGTGGGGATATCTTAGCTAAGATGCTTACAAATATATCATCATAGTCCCTTCGATACAAAGATCATAGTCCTCGATGACCCTCGATTGTTGCCTACGAATATATGATCTCATCCGATTGTTGCCACGAAAAGTGATGATCTTCCCTACGAATATGCTAAGGTATTCCTACATGTTGCCTTCTATGACCATCCGATGTCTTTTCGAATGTCCCTTTACATCCAATCTAATAAGTTTACCTATCAACCAATGGTATGGAGAGCCTTATTCTAAGGGAAAGCAAAATAACATGGAAACGACTGCTCGAGTAGGTAACAAGTCTCTTTGCTTGCTCCAATCAATTCGTAACACTTTTTTACACCTCACACTTTTCAAAATCTTTTTCAAAACACTTTGTATATGCTCCAACGTGAATCATTACAAAGTCTTTTCTAAAACCAAACATTTCCAAACACTCCGTATACATTCCAATGAATCATTATGAATTCAAAGCGAAATGCTTTTTCAAAAACATATTTCAAACACACACACACGTAAAAGCAATTTGTAAAGTGAGCTAAAGTAATTAAGAGCCTGTAGATAATTACGGATGGAAAGGGTGATAATACCTTCCCTTTCATAAATGCCTCCCATACTCGTAATCTAACGAAGGTCTTTTCCTGCTCTTCCCGCCTTCCCTTAATTGGATAAAAGAAAAGTCGGTGACTCTTTCTATCCGCAACATTTATGTAAAATGCAAAACAAACAAGTCAGCTTCTCCCATCAGATTGCACAAACCATATCAAACTATTTGTGATTTGTGATTCGATTTTTGAACACAATTGTGAGTCAGTGTTCGAAGTTACTGGAGAATTTCTGTGATACTCCTTGAGTTTCCTCTTATGCTATAAGTTGAGTAATGGTTCCTACTTAATAGGTAGTTTATCTCCCATGGTCTTATTTTACTACCCCAAAGGACAAGAATTGGTTCCTATATTAAGGGGAGTATAAGTTATCTTCTTCCTCATGTGCACCGTAACTTTCCCTCAATTTATCATGGATCGTTCAATGAGAGATTCAAAACATGAGAAGATGTCAAACCGATGTTGAGACATCATCTTCAATAGGAAGGCCATCAAAGCAAACCTTGAAGAATCCTTGGAAGAACTAAACCTTGATGAACTTGGAATAACGTAAACCTTGGAAGAATTCCTTGAAGAACTCTGATGAAGTTTTGCTCGCCTCCAACTCAAGATATGTGCAAAAGACTATGAATGAGAAGTCAAGACTTTTAGTTGTAAATTGTTCATTGTAATTATTGTTTTTTTTATGTAATTGTAATGATTTGTTTTAGCCAAAATTTACCAAAGGGGGATTGTAAGTTCTTTAATTTTAAGGATTGGCTTAATTTTAAAACAAATAAAAGTAGCAACAATGTATTACACAATATGATGCAGTAAAAATCCTATTGGAATTCCTAAACATGTCAGGTGAGTAAAATCAACAATCGAATAATATGTCAAATGAGATGTCATGACATTAAACATCGACATCACACGACCGAATCATAAGTTTGTTACAATTTTGTTTTAAGTTATGCATATTCGGGAATATTATGCATCATATGGTGTGTAAGTGAAGGCATATGTGGAGGTCTAGAAGATTCAATCAAAAGTGAAGAGAAAATCAAATTGAGGAACTTGATTGTAGCGTAAGTTTTCGCTTTGTTTGTTTTTCTCGCAGTTTGTTACCGCAGCTTTGTTATGCCTATAAGTTGTTGTTTGAAGGTCCAAATCCACTGGGTAATAGATATAAATAAAGACGTTGTAACTTAGTTTTAGTAAGCTATCCAATTATAGAAAGATGTAATCATTAGGGTTATGTAAGTGAACCAACCCGGAGAGGGATGGTCACTAATTTATACCTTTGCCAGAGTAAGTGTATTATTACACTCACCCGTTTGAAATGAGTCGAGGTGTTCTCGGAGGAACCTATGGTAACTCCAAGTATTTTTGTCAAAGAGTTTTTGACTGCTTGTGTGGAGTGCTCTTCAAACTGTTGCTTGTTGTAGTGGGTTTGCAATAGTTAGGTATCACTATAGAGTGAGAAAGGTTCCTTATCTTAGACGGCTTCTAAGATAAAGGTTTCATTGGCTAGTGATTAGGTAAACTAAAGGTTGCTTATCTATAAACCGGAGGTTGTTTACATAAAATAATACTACTGAGAAGTGGAGTCTTCTTCCGGCTTGGTAGCCCCTGCATGTAGGTTGGTTGAACCGAACTAGGGACCCGACCCCAACTAAGGGGCTCGATTTTTGAAGTAGTCTCCGTGAGCCGAGGGACTAGACCCAGATGAGGGTCTCACCCTTTAAAAATAGTCACAATTAGCTAAGGGACTTAAATGAAGAGAGTGGTGTATCTCAAATGAAATAAGTCTTAAAAATACTTCACTCTTAGCAAAGTCTTCATGCTTGAGGAACTATGTAGTGTTATATCTGTGGAGTGTCCTAAGCTAAGGGCTACGCTAAGAGTGGTACCACTTAGGCAATGTTCTTACCAACCTGGCATCGATGACATATAAATAATGTTAGTCAAAGGAGAGGGAATCCATCATTACCCAATAAAGGTTAGGTGGTCAAGAATTTATCTTGATCATGAAGGAGGGTTTCATCCCTTAGGTTACCTAAACCCTAAGGCCAAGAGGTTCTATAAGTACTTCCATGGGAAGAGACATATCTTGACTCATATTCTTATACCTACGAACACCATTTAATAACGAAGCCTCCAACTCACGTGAGAAGGGCATATAAACTACTATTAATACCACCATATTGTGGTTTCTCAACAAGAATGGGCAAGCCTTAACCACCATACAATATAATATACCTATTAAGGCCTCTTATTCCAATTGCCTTTGCAGAAGGAACACACACACACACACTTGTAATTTTTTACCAGTAAAATTATGAATTATAATTTCAATACACCACCTAATTCATTGTGTTTAGACTTTCTACATTCATCATGTTTCTCAACCTTTGAAGAATTCAACTCATACAACTTTGGTCATGAAGTCACTATTTGAATCTCACTTTTGAAATTCTCAAAGAACAACCTTCCATTGCTTACTTCTTCTAAGATAACGGAATCTTTTTCAATATGTTTACTCTTTCCAAGTGCTATCGTGTTTTTGCCAAGTTGATAGCGTATATATTGTCAACTCTCATAGTCATAGTTTCGTGATTCTTGCCTTTATTCTCATCGATTATATTCACCACCCATATCAGAACACCCCATTTTTAGTAAAATTATTTTATTTTGAATTAATCATACATTTGCACATATATTTAATTATTATGTGTGGATATTAAATAAACGTGCAAGGGAGGACGGTAACCTTGGGAGGTCAGGTAACTTTAATTGAGAAAGAGAGAATATTGTAATTATTTTATGAATTAAAATAATGATTTGATTCTATTATTTAAAATGAAATAAATAAATAAAAAGAAATGAAGTGTATATTGAGGGCAAAGTTGGGATTAGAGAGAAGAGTAAGGGTATAGTAGGAATAGCCAAAGAAGGTACTAGGTATTTAGTGTAAAAAGGAATTAAAATAAAAAGAATAGAAATATGTATAATTTTGGGAGAAAAGAGTAAAATCATGCTAGGGTAAGAGAAATTGCAAGAGAAGGCATAAAGAGAGCATCCATTGATAGAGGAGGAATTTTCACTGAAAATCTGTAAGGAGAATTACTTTTAAAAGGGATCATGCATTGGGGATAGGATGAGGAGTCCTTAACCTCCAATAGGTAATGATGAATTGGTCGAAATGTGGGTTGTGTTGTGTGATGTGATTGATTATTTTTAAATGTTATGTATGTGAAATTCGCGCTTTGTATGTCAAATTCTATGATGAAATGGGTGCATTCACCATTATTTTGTTGTTGAGGTTTTGGTGTAAAAATATTTTGAGAAATTGATGAGTATTGGGAAAATTAGTGAACTAGTGATTAGAGATGGCGAGGGTTTTATCTCGATCAAAAGATGTTTTCTATAAGTGATTTTGTGTAAAATGTGTTTAGATGAGTCAAATTGATTAAGTGATTCTTGTGTGCATAAAAATTGAGTTTTTTTAATGATTTTAGAGAATGAGTCCACCAAATGAGTTGGAAGTCACCCCAATAACCGTAAACTTAATTCATTTTAAAATATTATAGTGAGTCAGTCAACATGAGCCAGGAGTCGACCCATAGAACTAGAGTCCACCCATAAGACCCGAGAGTCACCCATAATGTAAAGAATCTTAATTTTTAAATGTTATAGTAGGATTTGACCCATATGAGCCGAGAGAGACTTGACTACTAACCCTATTTTCACATCAAATTGTTTTTGTCATAAATTTTGATCCATAAGTCCAAATGAGATTTCTTTGAATGTTGGAAAGCTAACACATTTCTATCAAGTGATAATGTAGTCGTGGACCTAATATGTTGCATTAATATTATTAATTGACGATGCTTATGTGTATTGTTTATGTTATGTTGATGATGAAGGCTATGATAAATATGCTTATGAGTCGTGAGTATGAATTGATAAATTATACATGTTAAGGTGTGCATTGTGTAGTTAAAGGTGACTTTTATATTTTTGAATTGATTACTTTATTGACTTAAATTATTAGATGTGCTTAAGTTGTGTTTCTATTTTGTGTATTATGTGAGTTGTTGTGGTAATCCAAATGAGATTATGCGAGTTTGTCAATTCATGTTGAACGAATCGGACAAACTCATCCGATAGAAATATTAATGAAGTCGTCATCAAATGTTTTTTATCTCACCTAAGGAGAAAGGTAAACATCGAGTAAACCCGAAGGAGAAATCACGGTCTTGCGACGAGAGATCTGACAAGGGAGTCGGTTACAAGGGAAGGTATTAGTACCCCACACGCCTATAGTACTCTACAAGATCCACTTCTATTTTTATCTGGGTGTGTTAATCTATCACTTAATCACTATGTCTATGTCTAATGCTTAGTTCTAAGGGAAATGCATGAAAAGAAAGAAAATAAATAAACACGAGGAAAAGAAGGAAGTATTTACAAAAGTTTTCTCACGAGCCCTCGACCGATGCTCACGATTCTCGTCAATGAAAGTCGAAATCAGATTTCAAATCACATGTTTCAGCTCATATGCGGGTTTGCAATGTTTTTATGGGAAAATTAGTTCTGCATCCTCACAATTGCAAATCATGCTTGCGTTGCATCTTATAGTAAGTCTTATGCTCGCCACACATTTAGCAATTTTCTTAGATTTGAAAGGAACACCCTATTTAAAAAGGTTTTCATAGAAAAGAAAGAAGTCCAAGACAAAAAGATTTAAAGTGAGGGTGGTTGCTTTTACCTTGAAAAAGGAGTCTTGAACCATTATTAAGTGTTTTGATTTTCAAAAGACAAGAAAACAAGTTCTAATTTTACATGCAAGGATGCAAAGAAAGAAGAAACATATGCAAGGAAACTAACTAGTTCTACTCCTAATGTTATCATACAAATGATCGATCTTAAAGTCAAGGATAAAGAGC